>JABFOV010000516.1:0-36960 GCA_022817685.1 Aradophagus sp. ZL-2020 | reverse complement strand
CATAAGAAGAGGGCTTCATCGGGTAAATATAGTACTACAGAGAGGAAAATTTCTTTTCATTGACTTGCATCATTTTATTTGTATATAGCCGACTTGCATTACTACCTGAAATTGAGTAGTCAATATCTCATCCCGGCTCGCGCCTCGGCGCAACGCCGCCCGGCCGAAGCCATTCTTTGATTTCCTCCCTCACTTTCGTTTTTGCCGGCAAATCGAATTATTCGTTTTTCTAATGCATGGATTAGTCGGTGGAGAGAGAGGAGGGTATGTAATCAGGCTACTTTTATTATATAAATATAAATTAGTGAAAAAATCTTGGAGGGTGATAGAACAAAATGAAAAACTCGTGACGTGAAAGAAAAAAAAGTAATAATAACTTAAATATATCTGAAAAGTGTTTTTTCTTTTGTTGATGACGAGGTTGCAAGACAGAAAATCGACACTTTCATTTGCTCACACTTTTTACCTCGATAAGATAACTTACGATATGCAAAAGAGATGATTGATTGGTGTTCAATGATCGACAAATAACTCACGACGGTCGCTGATTCGCACGCCAGTGTATCGACCAATACAAACATCAACGGTAAAGGGAGGGTTGCGGCGCGCCAAATGGCAATAGATTTACAGGTTCTAAGTAGAGGATAATAATCCTTTGTCGGTATTATACACTTAATGTCAAGAATTAATGCGATACGGGGCTTAAAGCTCAAGCTCACTGCGAAACCGAGATATCCTTAATTTCGTTAACGAATTTTGCAATAACAATTACTCCATTACTTTGTTTGTTTAATTATTACAATCAACGAATAACAATCGACCGATGAATAAACCCTTATTACCCGCCAGCGTTGCGTCCCATTTTACTACCCACGTGATTAACAAAATTTATATAATTAATAAACCATTTCGTTTTCGCAATCCCGAATTTTAGTAATCATTTAAATCGTTCGATTTATTTTTCGACCATTTTTGCAATTGAAATTGACTATATCCAAAGTATATCTTTTTCCCACAGTTACATTCTTTATATTCAACGGAAAACAATTTTTTACTCCCCGATAATTACAGTTTCAAAAGCAATGAAATCTGCCCGTCGTCTTCGCAAAAAGAGTATTAAAGTCTCGGCAACTTTCCAATGACAAAACATGCAGTGGCGCGGTTAAAAAATCCCGAAAATCAAGTTTACGAAGATGGCGCTGCCAAAGTCAAGTCCGCGTGGCCGGCGCGTTCGCAAAAAGCCCGGAACATAAAGAAGGGTAATTTACATAATAAATAACGACGCGGTCTCGGGACGCGCTAAATTCCCAAACGCCGAGGCAACGCGACGAATTAATGCGCCGGACCAGGGGAAAACATGCTCCGGCTCATAACAGTCGGCGCAAAAACCGCCGGACGGTCGTTTCGCCCCGCGAAGCTTTTTGGGCGCAGTTGTGATTTTTTTGCCCCCCCCCCTCCCCTGCCCCTTCCCCGTCCGGCCTTCCTTTTTTCTTGACAAATTGTCTGATAAACCGCAGTGTTAAGAGAGTCGGACTTATCTTAATGGAAAACAAACAAAGGGGCAACGAAGATAGAGCGAGGGCATTAATTCCTCGGCCAATCTCTTCCACGGTCTTGGCCCTTTTTTCCGCGTCGCCCCCGCCTTTTTGCCCCGCGTTTTATTTCTATTACGGCACGCTTGTCCGGCAAAATAATGTCCCGACGCGTGCACACATTTCACCAGCGCTATCTGCCGGCCGGCGCGCGCAAATCTTGGCCCGCTCTTTTTACGTCCACTTTTGCGTTTTCGGCGCGCGACATTCTGCCTAGTGGACGGTCCGTGCCGAAACACCGTCCGCGCTTTATCTGCCGTCGTGTAAAGCTCGTCGAAGCGTGCTTCCGCGCGTATCTCGGCTTGCAAATGCGCGTTTGTAATTTAAGAGAAGGACAAACAAAAATTTGACTCCGCCCTTGGACGTGCATCGATTGCTCGTGTCGTTGGATGATCGGCCAAGTTGGGAGGAATTTATTTACTGGCAGATTTTTTTTTTGCTCTTACGGGAATGGGATAAATTGATAAATATCGATGATACGTTGGAAAGAAATTTTGCATATAGTGCAAAGAGACGGATTGGAGGAAGAATATGGAAATATTTTGTGGTGGGGAAAACAAATGCGTTGCATTACCGTGTAATTTTTTTTTTTTTTTTTATTATAAAAGTGTAATAAAAATTGTGCTAACATGGCGATAAAAGTTGAATATATATTCTAAATTATATTTGAGATAATGTCTCATGCTGACATGATTAATACTAGTTGTTCAGAAAAAAAATCTAATGATTTGGTTTTTTTTGGAGTTAAGATATTTTACTATTGAGTAAACTACATTTATATGTTAATAAATTATAAGCCTTTAGAAAAGACAGGTTTTATTAGCTGAAAAAGATTGATTAAAAACTTTTATTTTATTATACATACGAACATGTAAAAATGAAAAAAAATGAAAATTTACATACGAAGTGCACATTTCAAATAATTCATAATAATTAACGGAAATGATGAAGAGAAGATAAGAAAAAAAAGTGAACCATGAACAAAAGTTGAACCGATTTAACAAATTTTTTTCTTTTCAAATGTAAAACATATTTTAAAAAATTCATTAAGCTGAATATATTTACGGTCAATAGATACTGTTTGACGATGGAAGAAATAGATTACAAAAAGTAGATTTTTTGTATAAGGTTGTTATACAAAATTATTTTTCGATAGATTCAATTTTGGTATTGTCAGACATCGCTGCACAACGAAGAATTCACTTACACCATAAAAAAAATAAAAACTTGAGTTTTAAGATTCTACTAAAAGAATATTAACTCCTGACCAGTCTTTAAAATTTTTTTTTTTTTCGATTGAAAACCTTCTTCTTCGCATAATCAGATATCTTTCTGAGTATGTTTTCAAGTTGTCTGATAAGATCGCATGGCTGCAGACAGAAAGCGGATGCTCGTTTAAGGACTGCTTAACTTATTGTGTTGGTCGGATTGTGCGTCGGTAAATTTTTGATGGGTCGGATCATTTGAATAAAGTTGGTTAGCGAGGCGAAATTCACGCGAAACTTACGCAAAGCGCGACGGCGGTCGGCGCCCCGCGCAAGCTTTATGCAAATTTTCGATTAATTTTACATGTACGTCAAATATTGGCTGCCAAGGTACGTACATATGCGGTGAATGATTTAGTTGATTCAAGCGAATTATTTCGTCGTCAGACAAGAAATTAATGTTATTGCTCTGAGGAAATTACGTTTAGTGTATAAAAAAATGGGGCGCCAAAACCAAACTAGAAGCTTTTAAATTCTTATGAAAAAAAAAAAAAAAAAAAATTATTTTTCATTCTTTTCTCAGTAATTTCGTAAAAAAAAATCATATGATTAAAATGAATAGATACATCGTCAATGAAACTTCAAATTAACGCTAATTTCACGTCGATTCGATGTTACTTCGAGTAATTAGTAGAAATATATCGTACAATTTTTTATATAAACATCTTACAAAATCAAATAATTTTACATGATACAATATACAGTTTGTCAATGTATTCAAAAGACTAATTATCTATAGAAAAAAAATGCCTAGACATGAAACTCCGAGGTCAAATGAATTGGATTGCTTCGAAACAAATTTCGCTTTGACATAATGCAAATTTGTTTTCTCAAGGCACAATTAGATTCATTTCATTGTTGCATTTCTAGTAGTATTTAGGTTTGTTAGACGAGATACGAAAGTCGCTTGAATGCTTTACTCGAATTGAAGCTGAATTTACTTTAACAAATGAATAAATGAATTTAATTTAATTAATAAATGAATTATGATTTTTCTTAATTGGAGTGAATGAAAACTCGAGAACGAATGAATAAAAAAGAAAGAAAAAATAATACTTTCAAAACATGAACATACGTCAGTATACATCAATCTTAACCGATGGGATACGTATGAAAAATATAGAATTGTTTAACCGACAGTAGACATTGTTAAGTCTGTAAACACGTTTTTGCAATAATGTGTCAAGTTTGCTCAGGACATATATCGTTTATATTCCAAATACCGTTTCTGTCAAACAGTAAAAGAAAATACAAAAAGAAAAAAAAAATGAACGAAACAACAAAAATTGAATGAACAGTACTCAACAGTTGCAAATGCAGGCGTAATTACGTAACAATTCAGCGCGAAAACGGAACGAATGAAAATTCGCGCGCAGAAGTTGCGCACGTAAAACGCCCCCTCGCAAATATGGTCATAAACGAATAAAACGCGCGTGCTCGTTTCTCTTTAATTTTTCATTATTTCGATTACAATTCGTATTTATCCACGCTAGATAAAACGGCTGTGGAAACGCACGAAACTGTGTTATCAAAACCGTGTTTAATCAATATGGTAATCGTGTAATTTTGACTAGTTCTAACATCAAAACGCATTGAAAAATGTACGTGAAACAAACTTGTGTAATTAACGTATTACGAAAGTTACATGGCGGAAAATTAAAAATGCATTTTTCAACAGGCTTTGCTATTATTATTAATATTGTTTTGCAACGATGAAAAGCAGCAAACGAGATTCAGTCAACGAACAGTCAAACGAAATTAAGTTCAATTAATTAATCACAAAAATAATGTCATGAATACACATTACAGAAAAAGTTTGTAAATTCAAAGTGCGTGGACAGTACAATTAAACTTCAACTTTTTAGTACCTTTTTTCGCTACTACTTTTTTCACCACTCATTTCTCTATTGAAACATTCCAAATATATTTTCACCGAAGCGCCGTGAAATCACGACGCGTATCATTTTTCGGCAACAGTTATACCCCATCGACGAAAAAACAAGGTCGAAAATAGAAAACGGTAGGTGGCGTTATTAACGGCCCCGAGTATTATCGACGGACTACCAAACGATTTTGTTTCGCAAGCTCGGCCACTCGGCCGTTTTTCGCCAGCGCTAAGTCCGCGGTCTTCGCTCGTTAATACCTTTTCCAATCAATCAATCAGCGTGGCGCGCGCGTCGGCCCCGAAATGAACTATTCTGATTCAGAATTTTATTGCCGCCGGCCGGTCGTTTCAATAGAACTTGATTGCCACGAAGAATTGTTTCAAGTTGTGACACGTATTCAAGGTTTATTCCTGACCGGAACATGGGTTTACACACAAAATTACACTCGGCCGTATTGTAGGGGCGCTGTTTTTCACCGGATTCGGCTTTTTTCCGCGCGACAAGAAATAGACGGCATGTTTGCGTTCGATTAATTTCACTTTGTTGGCTTTGCGTAATTAAGCAATCAAATTGCGCCCGCGTTGTTGTAATAAATTGTGCTCGATGAAATTTTAAGATATTCGATTGTGACGGACTTTTTCCCCCGGTCCTTTTTTTTCCTTTTTTTTCTTTTCTTGTTTTTTTTCGTCCACTTTTTCATTCCCTTTTTTCTATGTATCGTCCTCGTTCGCTTTTCGCCTCCGCTTTTTTCCCGGCCATCGAAGAGATTGCTTCGCGAATGCATATTTATATCGTAATATTCGGGCTGATTGTTTTTGCCGGGGAAAGAAGTTTGGTGAATTGAATCCCTTGAAGTATTAAAATTCGATGGCCACGAAAATAATATGCCACGAGAAGTGATATATAACGGCCGCGCACGGTATGATAATATCGATGACCGTGCGTGGTCGTGTAATGAAATTAAGTGACGATCAACTGAAGCTGGAGGCTTTTGTTGTGTTCGTTTGCGATGCAACTCGGGGGATTTGATCACGATTGCGTTCTTGTTTTTATCTTCCTTCTTTTTCCGTTCTTATCAACAAGTTCGGTAAAAGTGCACGACGGTTTCTCGTTTTCATTTTATTGTAATTATAAATATGTCATAATATTTGACTGTAGACACTTTAATTCAACTGTAAAATATTCCGACAAATTTCAAAGCACGCGACGCGTTGAAAAAATTTCGGTGCTTTTAAAACGTTTAATAAACATTTTCAAAGAAAATTGCCGTACGTTTTATGAAATACGAAATAGCTCAAGAGTGAGGTCAGAATTTTAAATCGCATTTTTACATTTTTAAACGATCCAACAGTTTCAATCAACTTCCCAATTTAATGCAGGAGAAATCAGGTCATACGCTAAGAAATTTATTACGGTCGATTAACAATACGCCGGACAATATTTTCCGCTCCAAGATTGATTCGCTGTATGTTTATTCCAACTTTTTGGATCGGCTGAAAAATGTCGTCCGGTTTGTGAACGCGTCAATCTGAATCAAGGAATACGGACAGTGATGCCCCGGAGATTTAAAGTAAAAGTTTAAAATAATAGCTTTGTCAAGGACGGCTTTGAACAATTTCGATCGCTAGTGTTAAGAGGATGACAAATGTGAACAATTTACGAAATTTATGCATTATTGACATCCATACTATTGACAAACGTAAAAATTATTACTCAGCCGGTTATACAGATTTTATCATTTAAATAATATTTTCAACCATTTAACAAGTACCTTTTACTATTTGGTTTTTTCAGTGCAACTATAGTTTTCATAAATATGACGATAATTATAATAATTAAATACCATGTATTATCTATATACACTGATAATTAAAGATTATAATAACAATATTAAATTGCAAAAGCAGTAGATCTACAATTAATGTTTTCGTAGCAATCAGATAAATATTAATCAATCACGTTAATCGATACCAATAATTAGTTTATTACTTTACCTGTATCGTATACTTTTAATCCGTAATATACTACTATTTCACAAATGTTCATTTTTTGCTATCAAAGTTCACAAGTGGCCCTGACCCGATATAAGACTAGTTTTCCATTTTTTTTTTTTTTTTCGCCGTAAAGTGGGACATCACGAACTAGGATAAAAGTATTAAGTTTTTGGCATCAATTTCCACATTCAAACTTCATAATCCAGTTTGTCCTCTTAACCTTCGATTACGGGAAGAACATTTTCCCAACCAATCAGCGACGTACAAGCACGAGTCAAACATTGCGCGGTATTGAAAAAAAGGACGAAAAAAACGCCACCGAATTCTTTCGGTTTATCACAGTCGTGGCCAGCGATTTGCATTGCAAATAAAAGTTATTAAACGCGCAAAAGGAAGCGGCCGAAAGCGTCCCGTTCGTATTGAATTTGATAAATTCAATGAATATATTTGTCCGGGAAATTGATTTATGGCAAGACCTATATTCCAACTGCTCGATTTTCTTAAATCTTTGATTCCCCAAAATATTCCCTCTCGCTTTGATATATGGTATGCAAACTCTCAAAATCCCGTACAGCAATTTTACATCTGATTTGTTTACGAACACTCCGATGAACTGTTATCGGGCTCCTACGGCCGACTATATAACGCACGCCGGCGCCGGTGCAAGTAAATATCAGTAATTGAACGAGCCGGCAGAGGGCGGTTTTTAAAACTGATTAAAATGACGAGAACGCGTCTTTTCGCGATAAAGCGCGACGCGGGGATAATCACCGGCGCGAAGACGACTCGGCGTCGAAAAACGCCTTTGTTCGAAAACGCACGAAATTCGCGCGATAATCCCGTTATCGTTGAATTTCACGCCACTGCCGGCACTCGTTTTAATCGTCCGTCGTGGATTTTTGCGTCGGCGACTTTGACTTTTAATGGGATCTTCTTCATTCTTCGCCCGACGCAATATTTAACGCGATACAATCGGACGCAGTTCATCTACGAGATACGTGGGGTAAACTCTAAGAACCCTGCTTAGTCTACCCAACAATTAAGCTACGCGATAGAAATTGTAACCTTCGCCTGGCTACGTCGTTCGCGCCGGTCAATGCACGTTGCATTTCAACGCGAAAATGCTCGGCCTTTGAACACGCACAACAATCAGTTAAACTCGATTATTTTGCGATTGGACGTTTGCGCAAAGAATCGTGACGGAGCATAACGTGCGTAACGTATCGTTTGCTGCAAAGTTCGACCTTGTTTACAAATTTTTCATTTCCCTGCGCCGAGATAAAAAATTGCGCTTTTCGATCAATTTAATTGGGAATTTGGTGAAAAAGAGATGTTCATAGTGGGATATATTTGATGTATGTAGTTGAACAAATCGTATGTTTCTTGAATGATAAAGTATATGACATCGTCAAGTAAATTAAAAAAAAATATATATTCTACTTAATTCAATAAATGTTACTCGAACTTTTTGTTTTTTAGCGAGCGTAGGCTGCAAAAAAAAAGTGTTTGATTTGTAGTCACTTTTAAAAAAGAAGTGTTTTCCATGTTAATAAGATAGGTTAAAATCTAAAATACGTCTAAATGTTTTAAAAGTGACTACAAAAACGTTTTAAAATAAAACACTTTTTTTGCAATGTAATTAGAAGAAAGAGTCATTACCTCTCGTTACCCTTTTATTTCCACAATTATTTGTCCGGGATCAAATAATTCCCATATCATCGACTTTCGTTTGCTCCTTTTTTTGTCCCACTCACTTTTACCGAAGATCGATGGTATTGACAATTTTTACACACTATGAATGTTCCTGCGGGGGGAAACAGTTTCCAGAGGTGACATTTATCTCCCAATCTAAACACGAAGGGGAGCAACTTTGGATTTCCACGTGCATACATATCAAATGGTAATCCGCGAAGACATACGCGAAAAAAAGCCTGGCCGAAAACTATCGCGGAAATATTGAATTTGGCGAAAAGCGGGGGGGAGAAAAAAGGAGGACGACTCCCGAAGGGCGATCGTTGACTCGCGTATGCAAATCCCCGCACGAATTCGCGCCTCGTGAAATATTCAATTTGTGTTTTTCCTTTCGTTGCAAGTAATTATGTTATATATACTTGAACGTTCATTTCGTTGTAATAGGAACGAAATTTCTCCGCGAGATTGCATTATTACATTACGTCATGTTCTACTTTGGTTGCCGCGCTCTCGCCTTTAAAACGTTTTTTCCGCCGCCCCGATAAAAGTGACTGCACGTGTATCTTTGTTTTTAGCTCTCTGAAGATACTAAAAATTCATCACAGTTAATGAAGCGCGGAGATTTACTTTTAGGGAGAACGCATTTATCGAATTACAATCAATTTTCGAACCCCGATGGCAAAATGTTTTAATAAAAAGTGCGCAGGTAGAAAAAGTGGTGCGCGCATTTTATCCGTCGAGGTATTACTTTACAATACATACATATATGTATACAGTTTTAGTGGATATAAAAACACATTTTTGACAATTGATTAACTGAGCTGCTTTTAATTTTGAATGTTGATGAAAAACAATCAAGCGCAAATTACAAAGTTACTTCGCTTTCAGAAGTGTTTTTAAATAATCGTATTTTGCGACTTTTTGGCGACATTAAAATCTGACATCATCATCATTAAAAGTAACGACTAGCGACTTAATTCGCTTGTCTGATGAAGTCAAGTTTCCAACGTTTATTAATAAACGAAAATCAATTATATATAATTAATTAACATATATTGTAATAAAAAATGAAAAAATTATATTTTCAGACATTGAAATATTCTAGTTTCTTCTTGTAAAATTATTCAATTAAAACATGCCATTATTTATATGAAGAAAAGTATATCAAATTTTATTTTCGTTTATTAATAAGTGTTGGAAACTTCAAAAACATCTTGTCTGATATATTTACAAATTTGTGTATTCAATATGTAATGTATGAAACAAATTAATTGGTTCGTCAATTATGTCAAAATTTATACAACACTATTTTGTAAAATCTATTATATCAATGTTGATTCAGTAATGTAAAGTAATTTTTTAAAGTACTGACTGTGTAAAAAGTGAGATTAATTTTGATTCGGTTAAAAAATCAAAATACCATTAACAAACAGCAGTTTATTTATTCGATCTAATTGTGTTTGTGTTGATTTAACCCTTCGCTTTTCGTGCGGTAAAAACTTTGGCGGCTGCTCGCGTAGGGGAATTTTCCGCAACCCAAGTATTTGATCTGAAGCGCTTCATGCGCTGTTGCCAAATTGCGAATTACAATATTACTTCGGTTGGTGTTGCCTTCAAACATTATCCTTAGTATTACAATGCATTAAGAGATAATCATTCAATTTCACAAGGTTCCGATTGATTCTAGACATTTTTTTTTTAAACTACTGTTATATAATAAATTATATAAACTTCTGTAATAAACTAATGTTATAAAACTTTAACATAATATAACAAATGTGAATCGAACATTTACTTAAACAACTTTACCATAAGTTCTGTTGTAAAATAACGATTACAATCCTCAAACAAATTTTTCACCCTAAGTATACAACAAAACTAGCATTTCACTCTCACAAGCGAAAACTGAAACGAAAGTGAAAAAAACGACCCCAAAGAAAAGTGACATTCACTTTAACACAAAAGAAAAAGTTGAAGAATATGTTATCTACTCAAATGTCTTTTTCGTCCGTCCCCCCTTTTATATCTCAACAGTCAACCCGAAATTGAAATGATAAATACGTCTGTCAAAGTTGCAAAATTTATTTATCACCACCATGAAATATTAATGCCGGGAAAATATTAATTCAATTCAAGTTCGGCGGAGAAGAGAGTCTGGAAGTCGTCGCGCAAATAGAGTATCGCGCAATAAAGCAAGTCCTGCTGGCGCCAGAAATTCGAGGTTACAGATCGATCCTGAAAAGTCGAGGGTAATGGGCGACCGTATATCGAGGGGACGGCAACATTCGAGGATGGAAAAGAAAAGGAGCCTCGTCGAGAGCGGACGCGATAGTGGCAGACGTAAGAAGGAAGAGTCGACCTCGTTGACGGTCGGCGGAGGTTACGGAAAAGTGCAAAATGTGCAACTCGTTCTTCGGCGTAGTCCCAGTGCCGTCAGCACTGAATTATTCGTCGCGCCGATGTGACAATAATCAACTCGCGGGACATTCACGAATTGCAAATAATAATAATAATAATAATAATAATAATAATGATAATGATAATGATAATGATAATGATAATGATAATGATACTGATAATGATAATGATAATGATAATGATAATGATAATGATAATGATAATGATAATGATAATGATAATGATAATGATAATAATATAATAATGATAATAATAATGATATTAATAATAAATAAATAAATAAAAATAAAGTCATAATAAACAAGCTCGCGGCGTTCGATGTTATTTCCGAATGGCTCGTGGAGGGAAAAAAACTGTTGACCAACTTTTCAAACGCATTAACACCGTCCCCCACCCCGCCTTTTACTGCCCCCCTCCATAGTTTATATCGTCCTTTGCAATTCGCTTTCGGCAACAGTTGCGTTAAATTATTAAACTCGGTGTAAAAATATCGAGTTTTTACGCCAAGTGTAAACGCTGCTGAACAAGCGAAATCGCAGCGACGCCTGCGAATATCTACTTGAAACGGTGATTTTTGTTCCACTCGCTTTAATTATGTCGTCGGGCGATGTTACGCTGTTAAAAAAAGGAGAGAGAGAGAGAGAAAAACAGTCGAGTGCTTCGGCAGATTTTTAACGACGACCTCTTTCCGTCGCTTTCGTAATTGCGGGCCGCGATTTGTTATAAATTTCCGCCGCGAAATCAACCAACTTTCTTTACGTTCGTTGTACGCGCGGCCCACGTGATTTACGTCTGGCATGATTCGAAATAAATACCAAAATTGAAAATTTCCGCAATTTATCTCGCGCGCCTTTATACAATACGAAAAGTAACGGATCACTTTCACCTGCCTTCAAAATCGCCGAAGTTTATAACTGCGGAACTTGGTGAAGAATGGCCGTAATGAACTACTTACAATAAATTACAACAAAAGGGGGCGTGCGACGGAAAAACTGAAGAACGTCGACCAGTCGGCGACTTTTTATTAATCCGCAATGTGCCATCGAGAAATCAACCGAGTCGATCTAGAAACGGTCGGCGTTTGACCGAAAATTCCCCAGATCAGGCTTTAAAAAAAAAGGAGCATTTACGATTTCCTCGGCTTGATGTGATTTTGATTTTAATCTAGATGCGGGATCTTCATACGTTGTTGAAAATCAAAAACCAATTCAATCTTTCGACGAACATTTAATGAACGAAAACGTCAACTGTTAAAACAAATGTCTTATTTTTTGTTGAAACGCTAAACTGGGACATGAAAAGTACCCCGAATTTAGATTAGACACAAAAGTTTCAATGAGACGCTTATTTTTTTCACCTAATTTAAACGGGCATTTAACTTTTCAAACTCCCCTGCTGCTTTAGGTATTATAAACCATCGGAGTGGGGAATTAGACATCAAAACTGCGGCTTGGTTCAGGGCGTAAGAACCCGTCGATGCCGTAATTGGACGAGATTTCGGCGGGATTTGATATTTGACTGGTGGCGGCCTCGCGCGGCGCCTCGTCAATTGAAACAAATGGCACGTCACAAAAGCCGTCTCGGCTCATAGCGAATGAATTTTATCGCCCGGCCATTTCATCACGCTGACGCAGCGGTTCCATCGGCATTACCACGTTACGATCTTTCACGTTATCGTCGTATTCTCGACACATCGTCGTTAGAAAGATAACCCTCTCACGTGTCATACCCTCGGCGCGTTCCCACGATGGATATTCGCCTGGATTATAATTTAACGTTAAATGTACAAGTCGAGTGCCTGGCGAGAATCGCCACTTTTCGCGCCACCATTCTGAACGTCTCTCGGCCGAGAGACGGTTGCGTATAAATTGGGACGCGGCCCCCTGATTTTGTTTACATAGTATAAACGAGTTCAACAAAAATTATGTATCACACATATAAATAGCTTTGAGCCACAATACATTACAGACATTGCAATGGACATGTATACGATGTCTGACTGTTGAAACACCCTTTATTCCTGTGCCAAACATAGAATTGGGGTTCTTATATTACAGTCGGTAAGGCAGTTCTTCACTAAGAAAAATAGTTGAAAAAACCATCTATATAGTTTTAATTTCAATTGCTTTTGCTGAAAGAGAATTTTTCCTTTCGTTCAAATGAATTTTAAAGTTAAAATAAGATGTCAAGTAAACAATTAAAAAATACTGTAACAAGGAGCTTTTGTTTAGTTAATAGTGCCCCATTCCATGTCCGTTAAAGAAGCGTGTGTAACCAATCACAAAAAACAAAATTCGCTTAATTTGGTTTCGCTGAACAGTTTAAAACGCGAGGCTCACGAAATGCTCATTGTTAATTAACGTTTTATCGAATAATTGCGATTGTAATTTGTCATTGGCAAAAAAGCTTTCACTCGGACTGATGCGTTTTTTAAAAGTCTCACTGTAGAATTCAATAACAAAAACGTTAATGATGTTTTCGGGGAAAAATTAATTAGCTCCAAGCGGCCGATAACTTTAAAATTGCGTTTAATTAAATTTGCGAAAAAAAGTCCATTTTATTGAACGTTACGTTGATAAAGATGCCGCTCGATCGAAGCGCTGAATTTTGATTGGTGCGGTAATCCGAGCCCAGAAACAGAATCGTGCGGTGCGCTGGGAGCCGCAACACGTCGTAATAGTTAGTAAAGAACACCAGCAGACTGTGACCAGTGGATAAATAATCGGCATTTAGTGACTGCATGATCGGCGTCGTTCAATAGTTGCGGAATATTTGTCACGAATATTATCAGATTAATAAAATTCATCAGCGAAAATTTAAACTACAGTTTACTATAGTTTACTTGTTGAATGTTAAGCACGTCGGTCGGTTTAACTAAATAATTGTCAATTACTTCAAATTTATTATTAACTTTACTATATTCAACATGAATTTTAGAAATATATTTCACCAGTTCTAGGATGTGTATTATCATTTTACGATACTTTGACAATTTTTATGACGTGTATGATAATTTTTACGATATAAAGCGTATTTATTACAAATAAATGTTGAGTTTTGATTTTGTGATTTCAATATTAGTATTAATAATCGTACGCACAAGAGGTAACCTTCTAAAGACACATGACAATCAGCTAATCCAAATCAAGCTTTCAATTAAATCGTTCTATCACAAAGACAATAATACGACTTTCATTTAAATTGACTGCACGATTAACAATTCGAACGTAGTAAAATATACTAAGACCGTTAATTCGGCAACGAGAATCTCAGTATAGCGAACGACGTAAAGCGTGTAACTTATATTGCAAATTTTGCAATTTTATACTGCAAGTTTGAGCGAAGCAAGCATTTCGCGAGGATCGTAAATCGCCGTGGCAAAATTACTCCTTCCACAAAATCGTGCGATAGCCCGACGAATTCTGCAATTCAAATTATTATAACCTAATTAAAATTTAACCAGTGTACCGGCGACTCGATTTCCCCTAAATTCTAAAATGTCTTGATATTATGCACCACATATTTCTGTCATGTTATTACCTCGAGATATATGTACGGTATTGGAATTCACGTCACAATCTAATAATCTAGTTGGACGAATTGCCGAACGGCGTTTCAAATCGCTAATTACGGTGCGATAAAAAAGCAAAAGAAAAAAGAACGAAGGTGCCGAAGATCGTTAAAGCAGCGTTAATAAAAACAATTGATAACTTGTTTCAGCCGGGCGCGAGGAGTTCCGCGAAAATTAACGCGTCGCGCTCGGCTGTCGCCAATTCAAATCACGTTTCTTACTGTTTCCTTCGTTTTCCACTCTTTGCTCCTTATTATTCCATATCCGTGGGTTCATAATCTCACCTCCGACATTAACAATCGTCTTAGGAACGCCCCGTGAACGCGCCTCGTGCGCAAATGTCGAATTATATGAAAGAATTAATAACACGTGAAAGAAGTTTCAAACGTTTGTTTGTCAACGAATTCGTACTTGGAAAAAGAAATGTGCAAAATACAATTTCGTTTTATATTTTTTTGTTCATTTTTCGTACAAAAGTTGAAGACCAATGTAAAATTATGTAAAGTATAATTCGATGGCTGGGAAGAAAAATCCCGATTCTCAAACAGGCAATGAAGAACCCCCATTTTTAAACTGGGAATGAAAAACCCCCATTCTCAAACTGGCAATGAAAAGCCCCCATTCTCACACTGGCAATGAATACGTATTGGGGGTTCTTCGTTGCCAATTTGAGAATGGGGGTTTTTCATTGCCAGTTTGAGAATGGGGGTTTTTCATTGCCAGTTTGAGAATGGGGGTTTTTCATTGCCAGTTTAAGAATGGGGGTTTTTCATTACCAGTTTAAGAATGGAGGTTCTTCATTGCCAGTTTGAGAATGGGGGTTTTTCTTCCCAGCCATCGAATTATTCAGAAGATCTTGTGCTATTTTTCGAAGTTTTTCAGTAAATTGTAGACAAAGAGGCGACAAATTTCACTCAAAATTTTTCCAAGTTCGAATTTGTTGATAAAAAAACGTTTGGAACTTCCTATACATTTAATAACAGTGTGTATGGACTTATGTAAATTCGCCGACGCGTTGGTTTTATTTTCGTTAACTTTTCTCAGTTCGCGCTGGTAATTAGCGAAACTAGGCGAAGTTTGGTGTGACATTTTTAAGTTTTTGATTTTCCTGTCTAATGTGAATGTAAATTTTATTAGAGGTAAAGTAGTGTTTCGAGGTGGAGTTAAGCTCGTGCGATGTAGATGTTATTGCCGATTTTAAAAATTTTATTTTAGTTCAGTTTTAAAAGAACGCGGACAATATATCAAGACAATTTAAAGAGGTATATAAAGTATAATTTGAGTACATTGATATAAAAGAGCAAAACATTTTTAATAAAAACTTTTTTTTTTGGCAATGTAAAATATAAAAATTATTAAATTACATTACTATGAAAAACAATATTACAGGTTTAATATATATTGGTCAATATAAACGCAACATTATTTATTAAAAATTCATAAATCGGTAAATTCAACATATTTTTGTGTCATCAGTTTTCTTAAAAAATTGAAAAAAAAAGTATGTTGAATAGTTACTTTTTTACCGCGGAAACCATATTTTTTTTTTTTGACAAGATATTCTGAAATTCGCAATTCGTTATAATTTTAAACATATTGTAAAGCAACGGAAAATTTATTACAGTTTATTGATCAGAGTACACTGATTTAACAATTCATCGATTAATATTTACAAACGTTTCATTTCTCCTGAGATCGTTCCAAAGATCTGTTACATATACTTTGTATATAGTTCAATGAATATTAATCATCCTTGGAATACTGTTATTAGTATCATTTTGTACGAAATTAATATCACGCTCACGATATTCTTAATGATTATGAAGTATTATCCGATTATAGATAAAGCAGAAATAGAATATAATACATTTTATTTCTTCGTTTTTCGTTCAAGAAAAAAACAAACGGGACAGCATTTTATTTCTGTTTGCAATTTTTTAGTACAACATTTTATTGTTCCTGATTCGTCACAACCTCTTCTACATACACGACAGCTACATTTCGCCCAATTATACATATATATCAAAACACCGATAATTTGCCAATAAAGTATTGAAATCAGCGTACCTTTGTTATTTAAATTTATAAACCTAACTTATTTAATAAGCCGTGTCAACGATATCAATATCACTATCATTATTATTACATTCGTGCTATTTTTTTCATGTAAATAATTGTTTATAAAAAAATCATATGTTTAATAAAGTGTCACGATAATTTCACGGTAAACCTTTTATCGACAGACTGAATAATAAACGATTTGTTTTAAGAATTTAACGCTACAAAAGTATAATAAGAAATTGACAATTATTCAATATCACGGACGTGGGACGAGATTGTTTGCGAAATCGCTTGAAGCGATTAATTGTCTTGCGAAACGTTCTTTCTGTCGTTCGGCATTTCTTTGCGGGTTCGCAATGTTTGGAATGCAACATAACGACGTCGGGCAGAAACATCTCAATGTCTTGAACGTCATCTCCAGGGTTCGTATTTCCCGACAAAATTTGACGTGACCACTTTCATTTGAATCAATATTTGAAATTGCATTAGCCACAGCAATGACGCTTCGCGTGACCAATCTATTATTTGCTAGTCAACGTTTCACCCAAGTTTGTCGTTTTTGAGTGTATTGCATTCAGAAAACCTGATTGTAAACAATAGTTAAATTTTTCGTGACTCAAGAAAATCATATACAAGTCACAATAGTTTTCGATACGGTTTATTGTAACCTAACAAATATACATAAAAAAAAGATTGATTTTTGAAGTTATCCTTTCTCATTTTTATAAATTATCCTTACGCAACTGTCAGTATTACTGTTTTGGCGCCGAATTCAAAATCCGTCATCCATCCCCCCTTCCCTTTAACAGAACCCCCTGCTAGTCACAAAGCGGAAAATAATATTCGAATGTTTTATCACGGCGTAGCAGATTTTTCTGCGAGCAAATTTTCATGTATAATGTGATTCTCATCCATTACGTCCCCCCTAACGTGATTAATGTGTTTTTGACGGACTCGAAGATATTTTTATTGGAAAGTCAATATCGCGTTTGCGGCAGCAGAATCCCGCGTCATCATTTTCCTAACGGTTAATAACCTTTTGTTATTGTCATAAAATCATGCCCGACGATTTTCGTATGAAAAATTGAAACATCCTCGGGGCCTTGCCGGCGCTGCTCAGCTCGCTGATAAAATAAGAAATTGAACTTCATTAGCTAAACAATTCCGGCGAATATAAACGCCGCGCTTTCCACGGTTATAAAAGCCATTTAAACAGCCGTAGTAATTTATTTTAAAACATCACTTCACATTTTATCTTGTAATTTTTCTCTCGTCGCAATGCTCTCCCTCCCCCTCCTCGGACGTTATTATAGCAGTTTTAACGAATTAAAAATAGACCCCCGGATCATTAAACATGATTAATCCGCGAGCTTAAAACGCACGCATTTTAATTAATGAAGTAAACGCTGAAATGCATTACGACTGTTCAACGGCGATTAATATCTGTCCCGTCGTCGGACAGATTTATCTGGCCTTTTAAAGTGTTGATGTCCGCATTAAAATCAACAACGAATTAATTACCCGGGAATTTAGAAATGAAACGCCGCAATTGCGCCACAAAAACGTCGCGCGCAATTGTTATTAACTCCGCGGCGAAAATTCGTCATTCCGTGAGGATTTACGGATTGATACGAAGATGCGGCCGAAGTACGCAGCGACTTATGAGCCCCGTTCATTTACTTTTCCATTTGCCTTCAATTTGCCGAGCAACTTGCCACACGTTTATGAACAACAAACTCTTTGGAAAAACACGGCGTCCCGTCGTAAAAGGTGGCTCAATTTCTTGCCCAGCTTAAATCAATGATAAAACCATTCTGTTCCGTTGTCATTCGCGCGTTTTTATTCACCGACCGTCCCTTTTTTTCTCCCACTCGCGTCCCACTCTTGTCCACCGCGCTTTGTTTATTATTATTATTATTTGCTCTAAATGACGAGCGTTTTTACTTCGTTATTGGATCCTACCAATCTTGCTGTTTCTGAACATTTATGTTTCTTACATCAAAGAGCCTGAAGTATTTCACCTCAGGGTACAATAAAATATATTTTTTTCCCACTCCGCTTTTCCACGCTTGTCACACAAGTATGAAAGCGATTTGTTTATTTTACCTTCGAACTGAAAAGGAATTCGTACCCGGCGAAATTCATGATAAACACAAACTTGAGTTAAAGCAAGTCTGGGCTTCTCTCACCAAATAGGGCGTCGCTTCGTTTATTAACAGCGATAGAAGGAAAACTACTACTTCAAGAGAAGTCACTGAAAGACTTTTCGCGTATATATGAGAATGATAAATGTAGTGCAATTTTTCGTCCGATGTATATTTGTGTATTACGCGAAAAGGAATTTGCAACGGTTAAACCAAAAATTTTGGTAAACGAAACTTAAAAAGGTGTTACTACAAATTGTAGTAACATCTGAGAACGAAAGTCGAGCATCGGTTTGTTAGAATTTTTCAAAATTTCGGATTAAAATTAATGCGATGTTTTTGAAGCCTGGTAATACATTTCTGGAATGTCGGTACTGCTCTCTGTACATAAGAGGCGAATGAAAATATCCAATAAAGTAGATGTCACTCCAATGTATTATTTTTTGAATTATTTTCAAAAGTGTAAAGTTTTATTTAAAAAAGTATTGTAAAAATGATGAAAATAGTTTCATTAAATGGTTTCGTTGATTCAGCGCAACGTTTTTCTAAACGTTCACTATAAATGATTATTTTCGCGATTCACATTTCCAGCAGTTCCTTTGCTCAAAATTGGAAAATTTCTCCAATCCTTTAACTCCACGTGAATATCTATATATAAATTGATACACACGGACGTGTTTATACGTATGCGCACGTACACTTGGGCACATTTTCCCGCGATAATGTCCGTCTCGTTCGTTTCGTCGAGATTATTTCATTTTTCACCTTCTTTTAAGGAACGAATCACAATAAATAATGTGGAAAAATAAATGACCCCGCGCGCTGTTCCCCATTGTCACGTTGTTCCGTTTTAAACAAACAATTGCCTTCTTTTTGTATTATTTATTTATTACGCCGACAAATAAAACGAATTGTTCGCCGCGTTTCCAGCGACGTCATTCATCCGCATTCAAATCATTCAGATTTTCGCGCCCGCGTTAATGAAATAGGAAAAGTTCTCCCGCGTTGAGCAAGAAGAGATTGCGAATACAATAAAGGCCCGGCGTAACAGACGTCGTTTTTTCCCGTCCTTCTCGCTTGTCGGTGGCGAAACGAGAAGAAAAAAAGGAAAAAAAAATGAAGCGACGACGACAAAAAAACGCGGGTTTGCGTTATTTAGGCGCGACAATTCATAAACCTTTAACGGGTGCGTTTAAACTCCGCTTCTTTTCACGCGAAACAAGGGTCAGAGGTCACGGCGAGGGATCGAGCACGATTGTCCCAGGTGGAGAAAACAACTGACAGTTGGCGAATTAGACGGAGGTTGACGTATCAGACAAATGGCGGCGTCCCGGAAGGCACCGGGCAACCTATTTCGGCCGATCCTTCTTTTTTCTTTTCCAACTTTTATTGATGACGAGGCGAGCATGTTTTGTCAATTTGACATTTAAAGAGAATGCCTTCGTGCCCCGACCCGAAAACCTCTCGGATTAAAACGTACGAGACAAATTTATGTTAGATTATGTGTTTACGTGAAGTTTGTCGCATGGCGACTGCCGCCAATTAATTAAAGAGTCACGTCACAATATATATATACATACAAGCACTTGTATATACGATTTTTCAAAGTATATTGATTCTTTCTTCCAGGAATTCGGTCTTTCGCATTTTCTGAGATTACGTTGTGTTTGCCACGTGGCAAACTTCACGCGCGTACTTTACGTTAGTGGAACGAACGAAAAATTTGTTTCATGGCCCGACGAAATCGATGTCAAGGGACGAGGAGGGGGAGTGCTTGTCGGCAGGTTATACGGCGACGAAAAAATTAATTAATCGTGATTTATGAGCTAATGATGAGATGCATAATAGATCGCGGGAACGGCACGGGAAAAGCGAGGGGGATTATTATAATTAGAGGCTCGTGTCCCCGTGTTCGTTGAACCAATGGTCGAGATAAATTGTTTACGGTGTCGTCGAAAATTGCTACGCGTCTGGCCCGGCAATCCCGGGGCTTTTGTGAAAAAGATACGCGCCACTTTATTTCCGCCGTCGTTTCGACCCCAATGCATTAATAGATGAAATATCGCTACAGATGACGAGTGTTGTACAAATGTGATGCCAACGCAGCTTTCTTGATTCAATGGAACGAACGACTTTATTTCCCGCGCGTGGCTTTATTATCGCTATTTCTGTGAATGAAAATGATTGTTACAAAAGCGTTTCGTTAAAAGTGAGGCAAAAATAATGCCTATATTTGAAATAACAGATTTATATTTTCATTCGTAATTGACATCGAATCTCATGTCTGTTGATGTAAATAATTCACTGACTCAACAAGATTAGGTGAAATGTTGAAATATTCCATTAATGTGCATAGAACATTAGAATTTGAAATTAAAATTCAATAGGATTTTAGTCGTTTGACAGTTGGATTGAGAGTGCAATTAGCAGACTCGTTTTTCATATCGTAATGTTTCTTTTCTGGTACTTACGCGTTGGACTTTTGATTACATGCAGTCATTTATTTCGCGGATAACCGCTATATTATTATTACCCGAAAGTGTGTTTTTCGAGCATCATTTTCCACGGGGAAGTGTTTAAATAACCACGTTCATAATTTTGATTTACTGCTAAAAACTTCAACTTAATACACATTTGCTTAATATCTCCCTCTTTATCTAATTCTCGGACTGTCACTCGCTCTCTTCATCGCTGCTCGCAGCCCAAGATGTCTCATTTCGCCTTAACATTTTCCCTTCGTCGACGAGAAAAAAAGCACTTTATGGTTAGACGAGGAAAAAGCAAAATATGTTCTCATTTTGCATTCGACATTTACATCTTTGAATACTTAAGCGCTTTTAAAACTACTGGTTAAAAATACATTCATTAGACCACTGATTTGTTTGTTGTTACACATATTTGCAATGCATAAATTATTTATTATTATAATATAAAATATACATTATTATAATGTATTTTTTATAAATATATGTAATACAAAGTTATATAATTTTGTTATGTAAAAATTATTCCCTCATACAGAATTAAAAACTAATTTATTTATTGCAATCAATAATCTATAACATTCAACACAAATACTTAATATGAAACTGGAGAGGAAAAGAAAAAAGTAATGAAAGGGGGATTTAATCTTTCGCAAGTTAAATGCTAAATATCTTTCTTCAAAGCTAGCGCGATAATCAGATGATATGAAAATGCGAGTTACATTTAATTAAGTGTAACAAAACGGCGGAATGGGTTGACCCAAATGATAGTATGGCTATTTACCTTTACTCGCGTACGTCTTCAAATAACGTCGGAACAAACGATTGAAAAAGTTGCCTCGAAGTAATAATTACCTTGAAAATGAGTGATAAATAACATCAGATTTTTAGTTGATGAAATTATTCGATTGAGCTAATAAAGAGAACTGTTATCAAAGGAATATTTTTGTTGCAAAAATATCATTTAATAAAATATCACAAAGGAAATATTTCGAGTTTAAAAAATGTTCTGTTAAATAACACGCCACGGCATTTTATAAGTACATTGCGTTTTTTTATAAATATTCAATTTTCTATTTCGTTCGTTCGATATAAAGCTTTTACATTTTGTTTCATGTTACTGTAGTCATAATAATAAATTGATATATCATTGATTAATTATATGCTTGCTGCAGACTTTGTTATTAAAGCAAATATCAAATTTGATACCAAATTGGTCTCCTTCCAGCATTATATTAAATACAGTCAATTTATCAACTTGTTTATTTGTACGTCTTGCCTGAGAAATCTGTTTTGCATACCGTAACAAGCAAATTAAGAAAAATTAATTGCATATTGTCCGAAATATGCTTGCCTTGAGATAACGAACAAAATGTGAAAGAACACTCAAAGTGTATGACTAATTCAAGCGTATTCATACATAAATCTGTGGACGCAAGAAAAACTCAGTTTACTGTATTATTTGTAAAAGTGCAAAAAATGCGTTTAAAAAAATGCCGTATAAAAAGCAGTTTTCGGGATTTTCATTTCTATGATAACTTCAAAAATTGATGAGTTTTGAGAATTACGATTTGATAGAATGAAAAAATAATAGAAATACTGATCAAATTCGATATTAACTCAATCTTATCAAATAATACAGTTAACTGTTTTTTCCTTGTGACCATAGATGTATATAAATATATTCTCTGGAAAGTAACAATTTAGCAATTAAAAAAAGGGGTTTTTGAACAAGACTCTGTTTTTCGTTATTAAATCTAACGAAAAGTTTTTTTTGTAATTTTGCATCAACTTCAATTATAACTATAAATCACGATATTTATGCGATCGTAGAAAAAACAAACATAAATTAATAAATTCTTCAGATATTTTTGAAAGAGACTAACAAAAAATCGAAGGATTCGTGATCCTTTCATAAGTACCATTCAAAACCAAAACCCATTCAAAATAATCTTATTTCACTTTTATTTTACCACAAGGAAAATCGCGGCGAACAAGTTTTTCAATTAATGAACGATTAACTTCCAAATTGATTCAACGAATATGACGGTGCGAACGACCCTCCGCCAGCCGAAAATAAAGTCGCGATTTTGGCCCATTTTGCGTCTCACCGAGACTCGTGCATTATTTTTAATCCGCAGTTCGATTCACGATTGCGAGAGCAAATGGACCGGAAACTGTATAACATTTAGTCGCTTTTACGTCGTCGCGTTTTATATTCAGCTTTTGCGGTCAATTGTCAACTTATGCCGCCAATAAATCGTCAGCGTCCGCGGCGGGGGGGGGACGAGGAAAAAAGCGGCCGTGATAAACATGTAAGATTTACAAACGCGAATTGATCTGTTGAAAATTTCGCGAATCAATCGGACCTTTCAATCACACTGATTGGTACCGGACTCGATTGTATTCTGGTGTTCGTTATATCGCGCATAACGTCGATTCGCCGCGTGTATTTGGCCATACGTATGCATGTCGTTTTCAATGGAATTCCTGCGCCCGACAAAACGCTCGCTCTATCATTCATGAAAGGGTGATCTGCAGGCAGAATAATCATAAACGTCGCGTAATCATCGTACTCGTCGATAATTATCTATTGAAATTGTAAGTTGCTCAATGCCCACATTCTGTGCCGTATTACGGCCCAAGCGTGTTATTGGTTAATTCCTTTTTACACTCCAGTTGCGGCTTATGGCGCATTAATGCCCGCAAGTGCTTTCCCCGAAATCAAAAATCGCCGACAAAATTCATTTCAGTTTCCACGGTGAAACGAAACACTGATTGACAATGTTTAATCAATAACATAGCCGATGGTAGACCCAGGTATGACCTGTACCAATGCCTCTGCATTCACCTTGTATTGATATTCTTGACGACAAATCCCAAAGTCGAAGTCGCTCTGAGACAAATCCCAATGTCTTAGTGCGATGTAACATCGGGATTCTTCACTGAGCAATTTCAATATCACAATTCGTAAGCGCCATCGGAACATTGTTGATGTATGTAAAAAGTATTTTGATTATAAATGACTCATGCATGATCCATATAATCACTATATATAGAAAAAGGGTGATGTGTGAATAAAATACTGTTTTCTTACTGAGAAAAAAAATCAGTTGAAGTTGCGTGAAAGTGAGTTTAAAAAGACAAAAAAATCCTACGAATTTCTGATGTTGATTGAACGTCAGAAAAAAATAAAAATGTTTGCATTAATATTATTATTAAGTTTAATATTTAACAATATTGAGTTTAATATTTAACATACTGCTACCGATATGTGAACTACATGTTGATTTAAGGCGAACATTGTTTGCGATGCTTGGCAGACTACCGATTAAAAGCTACTTTTTCTCTCTTTTTCACCACCTCTCAGGCTAAATAAATAAGCGCGAATGCGCGAAAACGCCCGAAAGGATGACACTTTTACGCACCTCTCGCGAGGGCTTTGTTTGCCCCGTGCAAATGACACAATGACACGACGCGAGCAACATAAATACGCGACAAAATTTAATGCCGAATTAGCCTCGAATTTCGAGACGAAGATTGGCGAAAATGGAATTTCACAATCGTAGGTGTAATTAGCCGTAGAAATGTTTGCGGGGCTTGATAAATTAATCGATTAAACATCCTGAGGAGTAGATTGTCCAACTAACAATCTTGGGTTGTAAATTTGAATGTGGGTAATTGGCTATCAATAGAAATTGAAACTAGGACTTTGCAAAGTTGGATCGAAGTAAGCTACGTTTTTAACACTCAACAACATTGAAGCAACATTTTATCAATTCAGCATCAAATTGATACTTGTTTCTATATTTTTGCTAAAGATTTTTACTTTTTACTCATTTTTTTCAAAAATTTTGCAATTTCAAATTTTAATCCCCTATATCTGTCTCATCTCTCGTGCACTAAAATATTACTATGTAATTTATTAATAATCATACATGATTAACTGTATTATTTTAATAATAAATAATATTTTTATTCAAGCCATACATTCTTAAAGCAAAATTACTTTTTTTCATCTCAAATTTCGTACAAGCAAAGATTAGTAAAGGTTGTTATAACTTTTGATCTCCATACATATATCTAAACAACATTTAACGAAAGATGCTTTTCCATATGAAAGACACGGGGTCATTTCCTCGATTCCTATACTCTTATTTGAGCAATCTACATCTCACAGTGACACGGATCAATGAATTCCATTTCGGCGGTCGCGGCACCGATTGCGACAAACTAATGCAAAACAATCGCCAAATGTTGGCAATATTTGCATTTGAGTCGCGACGAATATTAAAAGCGTGTCTCGCGCTTTGCGCCAGTCGAGGGCAATGAAATTTGATACGGCCATTAATTCGGGCGCGAATGACGATGCAATTACTGGATTCGCCTGTACGTTGACTACTTAACGCCTTTAATCAATTTTTATTAGCATTTATGCATATTTATCGACGTCGCCCGTGGTATGGATTTTTGCGCCAGCTGATTGCTTATTCAAATGCCGAACGGTTATCGAGCCGCCGGAGTTGGGATTAAAACAAAAGAGCGATGGCTTGCTGCTCATCTTGACTCGATTTTCGCCAAAGCACGTCAACGACACGTGTAAATCATTCATGTATTGAAATGAGATTTATGCGATTAGTAAGAAATGCCGGCGACTAAATAATACATGCTGACTGTCAGTGGCAAATAATTATTGGCAAAAAAAAATCAAACAGAAAACAGAGAATTGTGAATAATCTAGGGAATGTGAGTCGAGTGAAGTTGAATAAGGAATGATCAATGGGAAATATATGAATCGAGATGTTAAATAAAATATAAGTGCAGACTCGAATTAAATCAGACGTGTCACGATCCTGCCATATGATTATCGCAAGCCGAGAAAAAATAAATGCAGAAGAATTTATTATACATAGTAAAATATGTGTTTGGAATAAAATAAAGATTAAATTTTATAATATAGTAAAATAACGATCATCTGTTGTGGCATTTCCGAAAACAGGTGAATTTTCTACGTCAACACATGACTGTTTGAAGAAAAGTCTGTCTGACTGAAATATCGCAATGTCATCAATTTGTGATGCAATCGTAATATCTTATTATCATTGCGGTTATGGCATGTGACATCTTCAAGTGCAATATCGCTATGATACTGCAGTAATATTGTGATAATGTGAGCTTGTGATATCATATTTTTGTCAAATTCAATAGAAAATAGTGGATCTCTTGTGATGCACCTACGATATCGCGAACTGACAAAAGCACACATCCTTTTGAACCGAAAGTAATAACGAGGAAAGAAAAATAATAATTTTTTCAAATGTAATAATTTTGTAACTCTTTTGGCTGAATAAAACTTTTATCTATTTATTTGTTCACTGATCAATCGCAATTTTATAATCCGAATCGTTTTTCTACTTGTTTAAATGTTTTTATTTTTTTACAATCGATCCCATTTTTATTAAGCAATTTCGTAAAAAAAACTTGTTTATTTCAATGTTGAACTTTGATTAATGGAGTATCACAAATTGAAGCGCGATCCCGGCCTTTGCACGCGCTCTTTCTCCATCGCGTTTGTCTTTCATTTAATTCACTACATTTTTCCAATCTATCAAAAATTTTGTTCCCGGCCAGATTTGCGTGTACGAGCACGTGCGATCGCTTCGAAATCAATTAAAAATAAGTTATTAGTAAAAGTTAACCCGCAATTGGCAATCGCACATACGTAACAGTTTGCTTTTATTTTCCACCGGAAAATAAACGTTTGTAATCAATCAAATTCTATCAAACGAAGCGAACGAAATCATAATTTAAAAACACACTTCATATTTCAATACCCAGTCGATAGCGATGCTGAAATTATTTCTTATTCAGAATCATGTAGCACGACAAATGTACTTTTACGTTTTTCAATCACATACCTACGTTTTGCAGGCAGTTGATTATTAGCCGAAGTTGAAACATTTCCACCATTACATCGCAATAAAATTATACGAAGATTATTTTATCGTAAAAACGAAATGACGTCAATAAATCAAATCAATCATCATTTGAATTATAAAGCTATTTTTCTTATTTCGTTTACTTTGTGTTCATTCAACAAATTATTTCTCGACTCACCATTATCGTTTTTAATCGTATATGTATGCAATCGATAACTAGTTAACTTCACTACAAAAAAATTGTTAGTCCAACAATTGATTTTCCTCGTTTTGGAGCGTTGTCATTCGTTTCACCGAAAAGCCCGAAAAAAGTTGTCAGTATGAAATTTCCGAAAATAAACATAATCGTCATGCAAAGAAAGCCACGAGCGCAAGGGGATGAGAGCGCCATGGAGGATTTCCAATTTGTTCTTTTTTTTTTTTTTCTTTTTTTCGCAACTCGGAGTCAAGCAGGTTCAATTCTAGTGTCGTTAAAATTTCGAGAATTTCTTGACATGGATATGCTCCGGATTTTGTGGAAGGAAGTCAGCACTTTTACCATCAGGAACTTCGTTTCTCCATCTAGAAGCTATCGACCGCGGCAAGGATGAAAATCAAGACTCGAGAGAATTGCAGTCAAATCGTCATACATCAATAAGTCAGCGTTTTAACTTGAAATTTATATTTTCAATTAAAAATTTACTCTCGGCCCAATGGCTCGCAATTGATTCGCAACAAGAAATCGATAGCCCACGTCCGGCGAAGCGTAATTTTTTATTCTTACGTCGAATTATCTTTGTCCCCTTTCACGTCTCCCTTCTCGCTACTCCCTCCCTTATCTCCTCTTTCGCGTGTCGGACTAAAAGCGGAACACCGACTCAATATTTTAATCAAAGGATCGCGATTAATGAAAGCGAAATCCTCGGCGCTCGAGCCGAGATAAGAAGACTTCAATTTATTAAACTCGATAGAACCGGATGGAAAGTAATATTTGCCGCGGAGTTATTTCGAGCCGCGATTCGACAGTTGTTTCGCAACGCGACACACATCGCGGCAAATTTACACTCAATAGCGAATTCTCGAGCGCCCTTATTTCCACGCGACGCGCGCGCTTTATTAACTAACAATAATCGGGCTTTTTCCACCGGCGCGAATAGCCGCTGTTTTTGCATCGGTACGGCTCTTAAGAACGGCAAACATTTGCCCGATGACGCGTGTTTTTTTCCCTCCCGACGTCCGTAAACAGCGCTATCTGCGCTCGCAAGTGCGACGAAATTCAAAATCACGCGAAATTTTCGTCGCAATGAAAATTCGCCCCGGCGAATTCCAACGCTGTTCAATCTTTTATTGAACAATTCAAACAAGACACATTATTGATCGTACAAGTTTAATTAAATTAGGTCCTCTGTAAATTTGGCGACACGCTGCTATAATTATTCCACTTGATTTCGAGCGTTAAATTTTCAACGTAAAATGACTTTATTCAATATTATTTTTATGATGTAAACAAACGAGGAAAGAATAACAATGAGCCTCAAGCGAAGCTATAAACTTTAGATTTATCAACAACAAAAATCAAAAGTTTAATATTATTATAGGTATGAAGTTCACTGCGGGTAAACGGGTTTTTCAATTGCAAATTTGAATCACGTGGTAAACGCTTCAAAGCTTTGTCAAGATTACAACATTTTGAAGGAAGAATTACAGTTTTTCGTCTCAAGAATTCAATAGATTCACGTGTAGGTTAGATAACAGTACTGCCATCTTCTCAACAAAAAACCATGTCTTTGACTGTTATCAAACATCGTTAAAGTTTTGAGTTCAGAAGAACGAGCTTTGATCACCAATGTTATAATCGTTATTCCTTCAAGTTTTTTTTCATATCATCGTATCATTTGTCACATCGCCCACTGCGCTTATCATTAATGCTTCACAAAATTGACATGCCAACAACAAAATGGCGAAACAAACTTTCCTTTATTTTACTTGCATCGAACGAATACAGTTTCATTGGAGAAGCACTTTTTTTTCAAGCGACAATTTTTGATTTCAAACGAGAATTTCCAAGAGAACCAATTATATAATTGCTTTGCAAACAGTATCACAGCACAATGAGAAAGCGGCTAAAAATCTTGATTCGATTCGTTTGTTCGATTAATGAATTTTTATAATTAACGCGCGCATCTACACAAGGCAATGCCGGTACGCGGCTCTTGTGTTTCTATTGAATCGTGATAAATTTTATCAGCGAGCGTTCAAATATCATTGCGACCAAAATTAGCACGTTCACGTGTTCGCGCGCCTAAAATTTCCCACGACGAGAGCCGCGCTACCGAGTGGACCGTTGTTTCGTTGAAAAAAAAGAGCCGGGCAAATAACCAATATTTGTACTCGGGACAATAAATAATCCACAAAATGAAAATTCGATTCCGCTGGTGCGAACGGTCGGCGATTAATCACGTGCCGTCGATCGCGATCGAAGCGCTGTGATTCGCGTTGAAGGCACTTCAACGCGAGGATGATAAGACAGAAAATAAAAGTAAAATATTAAGAAAACGAAAAAAGGAAAAAAAAAATGACGAAATGGGGTGGAGAGGGGAAAGGGAGACGACAATTTAATTGAAAGTACTCGCGGCGCTGGCGCGGCGGCGCTATTATTTAAAGTAAAGCTGCAGATAAATTTTTTAGAAGCCATTCAGCTGCCGCGTCGTTATCACCCCTGGCCCGCAGCATGCATCACATCTCCGGGAAAAAGAAAGAGTCGTGAGAAATCAGATCTGCCGAGAATGATATTTGAATACAAGCTTAGACCCTTAAAACCACTTTACAGCGCGTCGTTGCAAATATTTTATGCGCTTGTGAAAACAGTTTGTTCTCTCGGCGAATATTAACTCGGAGAATTTAAAGATTTATTCTTCTGTTAAATACCGCGGGTTGCTCCTTTTTCAACCTCGCGAAATTGATGCAAACTTCCGACAAATTTTCGATACGCTTTCGCCAATGGAAAACTGTGTTTTTGATATTTTAACTTTTTTTTTTTATTATTATTATTACTGCTATCATTATTGGTCACTTGCTTATTTTCTTGTTGTCATTCGCATTGTCCTTGACGTTGCTCTTGTTGCAACAATTTTCGTCATCGTTATTATTATTTTTACGACCTTTCGTTTGAAAATTCCATACAATATCAATAACGTACGCAGCTAATTACGGTAATAACTTTTCTTCGTTCCCAATAATATCAATCAATCACAAGATGACTTTCGGATCGCAGTCACAGCTCCATTACTTTATGAATAATAGACGACTGACGACAGTCGCGTGGTGAAACAGAAATTCGACATCGGTAAAGCTTAGATACCGCCTGAAATAAATTCCTCGAAGGTGTTTCCGTGTTTTGCCAGCTTTCGACGCTACGACCAACTTCGATTATTCACGCGTAAAGATGGATACAGTCAAATATATATCCCGCGTTCATCGCGCGTAATCTATTTGTCGATAATTTTACGCAGGGATCTGATTACGGCGCCAGGAGGCGAAAAAAAGGAGGAAAAAAGGAGAGAGAGAAAAAAACGAATGCCGAGATTCGCGCAAAATGATCGGCCTCTGCATTAAGATAATGCTCTCGCGATCCGCGGTTCTTCGTCTGTAAAGCGGTTTTTGGCTGGAGCAAAAACATTTATGCGTTTGAGCACTTACTCGGCGCTGCTCCCGGAACCGTGGCCTCTCTTTGCGCCACGACTTTTACCTCTTTCGGGGGAGATCACGTTCGCGCTCAAAGGAGCCCATTTGTGTCAGCCGACGAAGTGAGAGCAAAAACGACGCCGCTCGCGAACAACCGTACGGAAAATGATCCGCAGCGGGCCTTTGAACCGCCACGCACCTGTGTGTGTCAACTCGAGCAGAGGGCGCCACTTTGAGGTCGATCGCGGGTTAATTATCTTAATTGTGATGTACGTGTCGGGCGACGAAAGAAACGGGGGGAAGCGCCTCGCGTCGGGGAAACAGTTTTGCGACCTTGAAGTGACAAGTCTTTATGACTGACTGGGCAAGTGGTTGGAAACGATTGTCGAGAGTGAGCGTCGGAAATGTTTCGATTTGCAAAGTCATTTAAACCGCCGAGTTCGCTGCAAATCCAAGTGTCTCGTTTTGAGACATTTTTCGCGTTTGAGGCACCAAAAGTGTTTCAACACGAAGAGAAATGGTAGAGTGCACAATCAGCGTATAGTTGGCTCAACTATATTCATAGTTGAATACGGCCAACCATGTTCCATAGTTGAGCCAACTATGTAAATTGTTCGTTTAATTAACAGATTGTTGATTCAAATAGAATTTTGCTGCTCTAAGCAAAGTGCCCTCACGGATGAAAATATATTCGCTAAATATATATACTAAAATATTATAGCCTTATAGCCGCTTTTTATATATTTTGTATGAAAGTAGCTATTTTGTTTTATCTTTTTTAGGTATATAAAATTAAATATATAAAAAAAAATACATGCCAAGTATCGTCATTATTGCCGGAAATATAATTTACATGGACAAAATATATTTTTTACACATCCCAAAATATATTTTCGTCTGTAAGGGTATGTAGTTTATTTAACAATTTTCAACAACTATTTAATATAGTTGGTAATGCCAAACATTTTTCTGTCAGCGAATTCATCGCAAATGAGACGCTTTTAGTGTCTCAGTCACCAAAAATGTCTCACAATGATAAACTTGACTTTACAGTGTTTGTTGATAATTACGAAATTTTATGTTTTAAGATGAGTAGAGTCAAGTATACAAATAATTCTTGAGATTTACTATATATAATGTAATTTTTACGAATAACAAATAGCTTGTTCGATTGTAAATTCGATAATTTAAATTCTAAGTAATGAAAACCATAAGAATATCGCTACTTTTATTTGCAAACAAATTTTTCGAACTTGTTTAACGATATCGTCTATTGATAAAACAAATGTCAACGTATCTAATGAATGTGTCGGGTCCACCCGTGAGGACTCAGCCGAAATCTTGAGCGAGATCTCAAGTTGAGTGCAGGTTTGCGGCCGAAAGATTCGGCCGAACAATTGCAGGGGAAAACGCGAGATCGGTGATATTCGTCAGTTGATTCAACTGAAATAATTTAATACCGGTAACTGCATTGTTCACTCGAAACTATTGTAAAACTTCATTGATTCATTTCCAGTCGGAACTTTATGGCTGCATTAAAAGTTTTACGACGATTGCGTGTAATAAAGAAGTAACGCGTTGCGTCGTCGTCGCGAAATATATTTTAATATAAATGAATATATTACCGACTGATTTACGACGTTGTTTCAGTCGATTGATCCCCTCCTCGCTTGTTCAATAATTAAACGATCGAGAACGTCGCCGAAAGTTTCGCAATGCCCTTCGGCGTAAAGTACGCTCTTTTTTGCACCCCTCTGCCGAGCCATGTTCCACGATATCAGCAGCAATGTTATCGAATTTGACGGCGGACACTTAGGTGTGTTTCCTTATAAGAAGATTGCGGTAAGCCAACTGCTGCTTAAACAAAGGTTCGAGTGAAGCAAAGTATCGGTTCTATGGACCGGTTTTCCGGGGCATAAGCGGCTCTGCGTCCAACTTCGTAAATAAATTTTGGCGATTGAATTTTTCATACGCGCGCAAGCTGTTCGTAACGAATGAACTTTGATATCGACGATGCTTGAATTAACGTTATTGGGGATAATTAGTGGTAATATGTGTTACGCATGTTGGGACAAAAAAGAGAAGTTGAATGTCGAGAAAGTTGGTACGTTGTCTAAATTTATGCAAATGGTACACTGAGAGCAATTGATTGCTGAACGAACAATTTTGGATGGTGAATTTGACTTTGTGTGAATTATTAGATATTCAACCGGTTAATATGAAGGTTGGTGAAGAAACTATAAAAAAAAATGAAAAATTGATTTTCATTAAATACCGTCGAATTAACGGTTGGTCCACCTCAGATTCAATATTATTATATTAGTGGAGTAACGGCCTTGTATTGTTGATAAATAAAATGCTGAAATAATAATTCTAGGCAAGACATTTATTTGTATCCTTAGATTGAAATGTAGGTTGTAATAATTGAGTTATATTTAAAACGTCAATTGGATTCGATATTTAAAATGAAATATTGGATTAAACGTGAATAGCATCCAAGCAAAAGGTACCGCTTACGTATAAAATATATAAGTCACATTCATGGTGCTCATATATATACAACTATATATGACTATACATATAATTTCGTTTTCTTTCAATATTTGTCTTAATCTTCATATTTTACTCAAAACTACAATTTTCAAAATCAACGTAAACAAACGGTTGAATGAAAATTACAGCGTTTCTTAAACCAGCGCCGTAATTCACGTATTTTCAGTCCAACTAGCGGCGCGCTCAATTCACGGTAACGTGTGTTTCAGAAATCACATCAACGGATAATGTATTTCAATGGGGCTGATATCGTTAGGCGTTAGTAATAGAATTGTCTCGGTAACGTTTAGATTGCGTTGATTGCCGCTGGTGCTTATTAACGATATCATACTCGGAATATCAAGCGCCGAACAGATGCTCGGCGATAAAACGCACGGCCGTGCTCGAAACTCTTTCGCAACGAGACCCTTTCCCGGCCGCGGCCGCGAAAATGCGCTTCTTCCAGCGGACTTTATTTTCGCGATGGACTGCGATAGCTGCAATAATTTCCGCCGCAATTTTACGCGTGCGAAACTTGGCGATCGACGAGTTGCGAGATTGCGAAATGAGTCTGTGTTTTTCGTGAAAAAAAAAAACATTCGTTTTGGGCCAATCGCATTAGCGACGTTGTTCTTCGAAATGTTAAATTCATGTTTATCATAAACCGATTTTTTTTACTTGTTTTAGAGTATGGTAATATTTACAAATATGTCGTAGATCAAACAAGCAAAGTAGTACATGTGATGATTGATGAAGTTGAAGTTTTTAACGTTTTTTAATAAACGAAAATCAATTGTTTATATTTTAGCAACATATATTGTAATCAAAAATGAAAAAATTATGTTTTTGGACATTGAAACATTCTACTTTCTTCTTGTAAATTTATTCAATCAAAACATACCATTACTTGTATGAAGAAAAGTATATCAAATTTTATTTTTGTTTACTAATAAACGTTCGTAACTTCAAGAACATGATTGCTACTTATTACCTTTTAATTAAATGATATGTTGTTAGAAAATGGCAATTTACATAAATCAAAGGAAAATTAATTTCTTTACTATAGAATCTAGTTTTATTATTATTATTTTTACCTCAAACAAGAATACTCTTCGCGAAAAGTCGTCAATAATATTAACAGAAAGTAAGCATAATTGTCTTTTGAATTTTCCAATTAAATTCTGTGAAAGGGAATAAAAATTCAGATTCCTTGTAGAACAAGTTATGATAAACGTGCCGCGCAACAGGAATCCCTGGTCGCAAAAACAATTCTTTGGCGAAATCCACGTCTTGAATGTTCCCTTTTATCCCTTTGCTTTAAACACATACTTCATAGGAGCCTTATTAAAGCGCGACAAATTGGCATTAGGAAAAGAGAAATTACGCTTAATTTCGTTGGCCAAGTTCGGGGCCGTCGCACAGAGCGCGCGACAAACAACGTCGTAGATTATGTTCGGGAGCTCTTCCTTTGTCCCGCGGCCCAACGACATTACGAATCGTTTGTGCCGAGGCTTGTGTTCCAGTTTATATACGCGTGTAACGAAATCTTGGCCGCCGATTTCGTTACCGCCACTCTTTTGGCCGCGCAACACGAGCGAGCAACGAAATAACATTTTTCATCCGCTATCTTCGTTATTAACCGTCATTATTAACGATAAAGGACGATTACTCTTCGATTGGCCGCGCGTCGGATTGCCGTTATTTATTTTAAATCACGTCAATTCCGCTGATATTTCAATTAACCAGTTCGCGCGCCGATTAATCGCAAAGCGCCGGAGATTGCGTTTTATTGAACCTTTATCAGGGGAGGGGGGGGGGCCTTGGAATATGAATGATGAATAATAAAGTGCTGCCGCGAAAATTGAAATGTGTAACAAAAAGCAACGGTAATTGTCCTTTTGATTAACGCCACGCCGCCGCGCGAATCGAATAAATGAAATGCAAATAAAAAGTGGCGTATTGGGTGCGCGCGCACGGCCCGGCCAAATGTAAACAAGGTTACAATAAGGCAATTCATTCAGCATGAATGAAATTTCGTACGCGCTTGTGCCCGCGGTAAACAAATTTAAAATTCTCGCGCACAAACACCCACGTTTCGTAATGGCGAATTTAGCCCCCCCCCCCCCCCAGCCCCGTTCGTACTTCCGCCAGCGCCACGACTCTATCCTCGACTGACCTTTCTAATCTCGCTTAAGTATTAATACGCGGCTCTTTCGTTTCTCGTCTCTTTAACGTGTTTATCTTTATTTCGGACGAAGCTTTAATTCGCCCGTGGATTTTTTCTTTTTTTTTTCGTTCTTTTATTTCGTGTAACATCCTGGTATGTGGGAATCAATTAAATTTCCAAGCTTGTTGCGGCCTCGGTGCACTTATTGCAATTAAACATTTTTAATTGTTTTCTTTATTAATGCAATTCAATTGTTTTTATTTGCTATTGAAGTTATATTAATTGTTAAGACATTTATCAAGTTTAGATATAGAAATACATTTTGTAAATATAGTACCACAAAGTATTAATAATTTGTTTTTTTTTTTAAATCAAGACCAGTACGTCTGATTTACATGAATCGGCAGTAAAAATTTACATTGCTACTTCGAACCTACGAAACAATTATTTAATTCTATCTCATTAAGTTCTAAACATGTTTCTCGCAGCAATAAAAATCGTGTTGATTACATACGTTCCGTTTAGTGGGTCACTTCCTTTCCCCCCGCCCTCGTTTTTTTTAATTAAAAAGTGCTTTTGGATTTCGATGGCGAATGAAATTTCCGTGATCAATTTTTACGACTCGAAATTTATCGGCGCGGCGAAGTGGTATTTTTAGTTCGCGGGATCTATATAAATTGTCTTATCTCGGTGTAAAGTTGCCGCGCTTGACGGTGTATAAACTGGAATTTATGTAACGGTGTATTTGAAAGGTATATCCGAACCAATTAAAGGAGATTTGATTGGGCGATTAAAACTGTTGATTTTAACACGCCGCGGCAGTCTTAATGGTCGGCGCGCACGTTGACTTAACCCCTGTTTTTGGTTGGCGGCGTGTCCCGCTATGTGTTCTTAGCCAGTCCGGCCGAGGCAAACACGTTTTTTAGGCTAATTTACTGTTTCGCCGCTGGAACTTCCGCGCTCGCTACGTTTATATCTTAAAATAATACTTTCCGAGATCTCTTCTATCGACTTTTGCCCTCTCCACTCGCGTTTATATTTACCATGTTAAGTTGGCCAATTTTTGCGACTTCCACCGATTGGTCCGACACGATCTTAAAAATATATTTCATATGGGAATTTAAATTTCGTTAATTTAATTTTTTTTTTTTTTTAATATTTTGACACAGAACTTCAAGTTCTAAATCAAAAGTAGTATTTCAGAAGACTATGGAAAACGATTTTACTACTTATTTGCCCGCGAAATCAATTTCAAAATTATTTTTACCAGTTCTGTCAATTTATTAAGCGTTTATCAAAATTTATTGAATAAAACGTCGATTATAAATAACGCTCGTGAAACCTGCATTTTATCAACAAAATACCCGAGTTAATGCCAAAGTCGACAATAATTCCGTTATTCAATTGTCTTTTACAGTGAAATTATGGAAGTGATTTTCTAATTACTGATAATAAATAAAAACTTTCGCAAAATTCGTACTTTTAACCGTTTCGTGTCGAAGTCAACGAATCAATTTTAATTATGGAAGTAACAATAATGCAATAGATTGTAT
>JABFOV010000515.1:0-36972 GCA_022817685.1 Aradophagus sp. ZL-2020 | reverse complement strand
AACCCGCGGCCGGCAACTTTCCTTTCTCACAGGGTGCGCGATGTCAACGAGATCGGCCGCGGCCGATATCGGGAATTTCGTTAGCGGTACCGATCGATCGTGTTATTATTTATCAAGCGCTTTTCATTGAGTGATCGCTCCATCATGGCGGATGGCGCTTCGTCGCTCGGCGACTCGTAGATGTATCGCCGGATAACACGACCGAACACTTTATTGGCGCGCGCGCGTGCGCCGAGCGTTTCCCTTCGAGTGCCACGCTATCGCTGATCCCGCGGCAGATACCGGACGGATAATGCGCCCCGAGATCTTATTTGCATGTATCGCCGCTTTTACCGGAAGGAAAGACATTTGGTGGCGAGTGTTTTGACTCTTTGCTGTGCCGCTCGAGCGACGCTTGGTGTCCAAGTGATAAATCGACACCAATTGCTGCCATTGTTCCAGTCGTCGCGCCGATAATAGATAGATATCAAGGTCTAGGCGCGACGGGGAAATTTATTCCCGTAAGAAAACAGTGCTTTGCAATGTAAAAAAGTGCTTGGAATAGGACTTGTCTGAATTTAACGTGTCTTGATTATTTATCAGGCATTTCTGAAAGAATTAGTAATTTTTATTACATTCTTCTTCTCCGTCTATGTAGTGCAGTAACTCTTCTATTCTTGAATGCAATTTTTATTGCATTTTTTATCGTGTGCTTTCACCTTATTATGAATCAAGAAAAATGTTGACATTCTACTGTTTTTTTCGCGACACTTCATCAAAAGTAAACGGCATTTGTTGATTATATTTGAGCAGCGTACTGCATTTGTTGCCATTTGTGCAACCGCGCCTAGTGCTAAATCGTCATTGTGTTTCATTCTCTGAGGTCATCTCCGCAACGATATCCAACGTCGCATCCTTCCGATAACAATATCTCTCCATTTAATTGATTGGCTCCACGTCGGTGACACCGTATTCTTGGAAAGTTGCTTGTTATCGTGATTGAGTATTGAGTGGCGCTCACGACGGGCGTGTATGGTTTACTAATATGTCGCAATGATGCGGTTAATACGACGTCGGATAGACTTCGTGAATCAATGAATTGTTGATTCATCAAGTGTATACGCCAGGGACAATTTATGGGGAACGTACGTTGGCAAGAATGGAGCAGAATATTTCTGAGCGACCGAAAATAATAGCAGCAACATTTACTGAAATAAAGCCAAACGATTGCGTTGAATTTGTAAAGGAGAAGAGAATTTGACTGAACGAAAAGTTAAGTTATTGATATTACCGTTTTTAAATAACAATCAAACAAAAAATGGTAATCGTAGAAGTAAACCGGCAAATATTGTTTTGAAGTACGTTAATATATTACAATAACAATCATACATAAAATGTAGAAACAACTGTACATTATTGAAATTAATTACCCGCACGGAACGCATACGTTTCCCTAACGTTGAGCTTGGATAAATACCGAGATTAATTCTTCGTTTTTCGTCCGGTTCACCCACTAAATTATCCCCTTTGTTTAGCGCTTTCCTCATTTGTGCGTCGGTCGTAACTTTGTCGTTTCGTCGTGGCTGGTAATTCTGGATCTTTCGTTACAATTTTCTTTCGGCGTGTTTTATAGCTTAGGGAATGGCGAAGGGGCGAAGCACGGTTGCACGGTCTACTCAACTCCATCACAAAACGTAAAACGTATGACGCCGATGACATTGCGAATTCGTAACCGCTACAAAATTATCTCTTAATTAAAAAACAAACTTTGGCGGATACCGTTAAGTCAATAAATTAACGACTCGCCGTCTAATCGCCGTCTAATTATTTCGCAATACACACCAGAAAATGTCCCCGATTTGACTTCATAACCACTGTCACAAGTTAATTATATTTTTATTTATTAACGGTAAAAAGCCGGCATCGGAGTACGCTGTTGCATAATACAATCACATCTGTCCGCGTCGCTTGATCTTTTATTACAAGTTCAATTAACAATTACGAACCGTCAATTAATGCTCGTGCCTCATTACAAATTACTTTACGCGGGGTTAACTCCAAACGCAATTTAACGAGACAATCTCAGCAATAAAGTAATGCCAACGCATTAAGTCCATCGTTACCACCTACCGCCACTTTGTTCAATAAAACAGCTATAAAACAGAAATGAGGATTAATTGCCGAACAAAATAGCCGAGTGATAATTAAAGGTGCTTAAACGCCATTAATCTAAATATGTGGCTAATGTGACACTCGCTATTGAAGTGATCGATTGTCCGATCGAACGACCGACGAAGCAGATAGTCGTAACGAGTTTTAAACTGCGGGGCATAAAAGTCGCGATTTCCAGGCCTCTGAGGGAGGGAGCTTTCGTCGGAGGCAAATAAATTAAAGCAATCGAACGTGCTTGCTGTCTAATTAAGGCACGATGTATGCTCGAAAAAGGCGCCACGACCAGCTCGGGCCAAGTAGCTGCCCTTTTTCAACAATTCGAAAGCAGCTCACAAATCTGCGCACTGGATGGCGCGGCGCAATTAATCTATGGCACTCAAGAGATCGCTGGGTGAAACCAAAGCGCGTCGCGTGAGGTCCGGCCGAGCATGTCGGATGAATAATGATAGTTTAATGTCGCGACGTGTGGGTAGCCTTAAAAGCGGATTACGCGCAACGCGAGTGACGGAGACGCCAGAGTGAGAGAGAGAAGGAGGCAGCGACAACAATGAAGCGCCGCGAGCGATCGCGCTGCGAAACTGGAAATCGTTTTTCTTAAACGCTCGGGCGCAAAGCACCAGGAACTGCCGCTTTGCGCAATGTAATTCGACGTTCGAGAACCGCTATTGCTACGCTCAAAACTCATGAGAAATTGAGGCTCACGGGCTTTTGCGATAGACCCCGGCCTATTGTTTGCGTGTCATTGCGTAATAAAGAGATACCCGCTTTATGATAGATTATTTGTTTATTTCCTTATCTAATGCTTCGCTAAATAAGATTAATTGAGCTGCACGCATGGCACTGGTACTTGTTGGATCAAGTTGTTAAAATTGCAAATTGTAAGGAAGTGACTCTTTTTGCCGACTTCTGTGAGAGAAAATCCATGAACGGCCAATGCCGTCAAGCTCCGTTGCGTTCGTATAGTTTGATCAACTGACGATTAACTCTGAAATCGTCGATTGTGATAGGAGTTCAAAGTTTTAGTGGTATTTGATAATTATACTCACTATACTTCAGATCGTTTTACAATGAGAAAACAATTCGAACAAATTTGTCATGTTTACGGTTGTGCGACCTCGGTAGGAAATCATTGAAAATATTTTGCATAACTATACATGGAGTAAATCACATTTCCATTTAGAAAGCTGCATTTTTTCATGTCCGTTAAATTACCGAAAAGTTTGAGTTCATATCTCAGTTGGAATCAAAGTAGAGTAGATTTCTAGAGGGGTGATGGTAAATTCTCAGATAATTATTTTTGTGTATTTTTTTTAAAACATTCTCTTTAACGGGGAATTTGTAATTTTAATTTAGAAATATAAATTCCGTTCCAAACTTTATACATTTTTAAATTGAAAATAATAATAAAATTTTGAAATCAAAATATGTGTTTCAGAAGTGTATGGCATAAGTTTCGGATGGCCTTGAAGAAACAATAGTGTACTTACGTGTATTCATTTTTTAAAGTCGGGTCAGTCTTGCGTGTCCTGGAATTAGTTCAGCATTAATTTTTACTGAGGTGTGCATAATAGATACGAGTATCGTATTAAAATTATTTAAATTACATGCTGTTGTAACACAAAATATCTGTCGATGTAGACTGAACTTTAAAGACGTTAAAAACGTTGTCGCAAATTAATTAATATAATTGATATAAAGAAAAATAAGAATAGCAACTTTCAAAACATGACGCCAAAGCACGAGTTATCTATGAACAAATCATCGAACTCCTTAAACATGATATTTTGCGTAGGAACTATCGATAAGTCGCATTCCAATTGTCGTAGTCACGATTAAGGAAGCCGTAGCACAACAATACGAAGTAAGCAAGTAAAAAATATGAATGGGAGAAAGAAGTGGCCAGGCGTTTCGTAACGAGTGCCAATTTTCAGTGCGAATGCCTTCGACATCGTCACGTGCGGGGGACACCTTGCGGAGAGCATTAATCTAAGCGATCTAAAAGTGCCGGGAGTTTGCGCTCGCGCTGTCGTTGAGATTTATCGCGATTAGATTGTGCGCGGAGAAGAAAAAAAAGAAGTCAAGTTGGCGCAATAATCACGCGCGTCATAAATAAGCGAGCGAACAATTTGTCCGTGCGTCGAACTTGCACGTTGACATTTCATGGCAGGGCAACAATCGCACACACGTCGCCGGCCGGACGGCTTGGTATCGGCGCGTCTCGTTTGATCGCTTTCCTCGAATGCATCTCGGCTGCGATCCACGCCCGAGGCCGCCACGGCGGATTTAATTTGCCAGGCCGGTCGGCGTGCACATACGCCGCACGTCGCCGGACTTATTTCGCGTCACGTGTAGCGCCCGCGCACTCGCAGCTTACCACACGTCGCGATAACGGCCGTGGAAATTGATTATGAACCGCGTCCGAATCGCTCGGGCAATTTCTTTCGCGGTCTCCCAGGGCGCAACCATCGCTCTAATCGCCGCTATTGATGTCGCTGCAATGCGCTCGTTGCCTTGTTTCATTTACGCTCGACCCCGTCAAAATTACTATCTCACGCGGCCAATGAAAATTCCTGCCCCGACGGCAATAAGGCCTTTTCATTCGTTATTAATTGCGTCAATTATTCCGAATAAAGTGCCGGTCGAAACCCAGCTCCGTCGACGGCGCGTACCATGAATCATTTGACCTAACGAAAAACGTCCCGTAAACTGTAAAAATGCTAATTAGAATGTGCGGAAAGATTGCAATCGTCTCTATTGCGAGGGAATGAAACTTTCAATGCAAAGTTATGCTTCATTATACGATTTGAAATGTGGTTTCAGCTTCGCACTTACAGAGTTTTAAGTTCAGATCTGTCTTTGAAAATATCGATATTGATTATACTTATGTTTTTTACTCGTACAACATTGACAATAAAATTGATCTGGTAGAATCAGGGATCTTTATTCTTAACGGAGGTGAATGTTACATTAATTTATATTCATGTAAATTATATTGCGATGACGGTAAAAAGTAAATCATTTTGAAACGTATTTCGTATTCAAGACATTAAAAATGTTTTACAATTTGGTATACTTGTTTTTTCGAATCGAATACCTAAGTCTGACCCATAAATTAATTTACGGCGAATCGTACACGGATTCCTGATTATTCCGCAACGCAAAATTGATTTGAATAAAAGCCCCGTTACAAAGCGGCCGATCCCCATCTTGCATTTCCATTTCATCTCGATCGTCTCACCTTTTTCATTTTCTTTCACTATTTTTAACTCCAAACTCTCTTTTCTGCGATTGTATGCGCCGTTTGCGGCGCGAACGCGATTCAACACTGTCCTATATTCAAATTTTCGACACAAAACAAGATCGTAAAAATGACAAGCTGGTACATAAACGCGATGATATCTCTGTTCATTTAGAATCTAAGGCGTAAAAGTGTCTCGGGGAAGGACACGCTGAACGGACAGGAGCGCGTGCGAGTAAAAAGAAAGGGAGAGAAAAAGAAGGAAAAAAGGACGATCGTTTGTCGTGGTGAAAGTGATTGTCTCCGATCGACGAATAAGGCGTGCGGCGTTGTCTTCGCGAGTCCGTGATGATCGTGATCTACGAAGATCTCCATCCCGATGTCTCTGCTCGGCACTGGGCCACGTTTCCGGTAATTAATGACTCACGTCATCGATTCGCGGCGTAACGGTTACAATTGTCGATGGTTTGTTGAAATTGCAAACCTCGTCTTCGACGTCACTCTTCATTCGGAAGACTCTCGCCGTTTTCCTTTTCGTTTCTCGCTACCACAAGAACTCAATACGTCGAACGTTCCGCCGGTGATGGTCTGATCGAATCAATCGTCCGGCAAAAACTTGACGATAGAAAAAGACAACTTTGATGAACATTTTTCGACGGCTAAAAATTTATAATTTCAAAGAATTAATGTTCTTTCAATTTTAGTCAAATAAAGCAAATGTTCACATTGATAACAAGTGTTTCCAAGAAGGAACATTATTAAAAACGGGTGCATTGCATTTAATACTTGAGACATTAAGTGTTTTATGTTATTTACCCGACATTTGATTGTCTGATTGAGGTAAAAGCTTCGCGTCAATGACAGAAAATTTTGCGTACGTTTAAAATCACTTTTTTACAGTGACTCAATAAATTCCAGACAATATCTTGTCTTGCCAACGCACGTCGTGCGGTTTCGTTTTACGAAGTTACTTAATCGTTTTTCCTGTTTTTCGCCGATGTTTTTCGCGAGGCCGACACTTACAAATCGGTGAAAAACGTATTTGGCGAAATGTATGCTACGTCTCAGTGGACAACGTGAAAAAAGCGCCGGAAAGTATGCGTTTGTCGCGAATCGTGAGTTTTTCGTTGATAGGTTAACGGTCGACCCAGTGGCTGCGCGGCGTATTAATTTAGCCAGTTACGGGCACACGCGGTCGAGGCGGCCGCATCTCTGCCGCGGTTCAAGTAATCGCCGGCCATTAATTCGTCGCAGACACGTGTCGCGGGTCTCATATTCCGCCTTCCGCCATTCAGCATCACACCCAGGACTCCGCGACCCACATCCCACGGGAGACCGTCACGTTTCCCTTCACGAGCTTCGTGTCTCTCATGACTTTTTCACCACATTATATCCTCCTTCCTTTTTCTTTTCCTAGCTTTTTTACCTTTTAACACAACCCAAGTCGCGCACAAAGACTACTTACAATCGAGTTATTTTTACACGTTTGACGGAAGAGAAAGGGATATTAACATTGTAACGGAAAAACGGCCCAACGGTAAGAAACCCAAGTAAAATAATATCAGCCATCAGGTAGGTCTAACCCAATAGCTGATAATATTCTTTCGTCATGAACACAATATTTAGGATTGTGGAACGTTTCAAACAACGATTTACCTTTTGTAGCGCATTTTACGACTATGTATGTATGTTATTTTTTATTTCATTGAGCCAAAAAGTGAATCGGGACGACGATAACAATAAACGTCCTCGCGAGCAGTGGCGTTCGTCTCTTTCGCGAGCGGTACCATAAATCGTCCTGCTTGGCAATCGCGAGCGGCCACGCGAGTAAAGGCCCAGCCGATTGTTTTATCGGAACCGTTCCATTTGCATATCAAACGCCGGAATAATGATCGTTAATGGCACAAAGCGATGATCAAAGTGGGTCGCAAGGCACGTTTTTGCGGGCACTTGGCTGCGAGCTGACGCGCTTTATTTATTGCGGTAAATGCGATTGGCGCGCGAAACAATGATTAGCTGCGACGGTGGAGCTAAGTCGGACAAAAGCCGCGGTAAACGATGGTAGGACAGGCGAAACTACGGCAGAATTAGCGGCCGTGTTAGTAACGCTTTTACCCCGCTCGGGCGTACGGCAACACGCGTCCCTCTTCATTAGGGACGTGTCCGAGCTTTCCTTGGCACATTCGAGACGCTCACTTTGGATGACTTCATCCTGCTCTAGCGTGTCCGCTGCTCAACCGGCAATTAACGACGTAACGTTACACGCGTTTGTCTCAACGGCGCATGCTTTTTGATGGTCCGAGTTAATCAAGCTTAATGACGATGGCAATTAAAATTACGCTATGAAATCGAGGGTATCATTTTGAGGAAACGCGTATGCCTGAGAGACCAAGAGTAATTTAATTTGCTTTTTAATGTCCCAAAATGAGACACTTGGTTTCACAGTGAAAAAAGATCATGATTCTGAAGTTTTCCACGTGGATTATATCTACACGATGTAAAATTTGGAAAAAATTAAATACAAAATGTAAGGTTAAAGTATGTATTTAAAATCTGCTTGAAGTATATGTATATACTTCGAATTTATTGTTAAAGTATACATCAAATCCATTCAAATATTTCAAAAGTTCGAATCATGTGGATATTTCCACGTGGAAAACTTCAAACATATAAAGAAATCAATGTTAGCCTTAAAATTTCGCAGAATTAAAAATATTCATTTGACATGTTAAAAGGTCTGCCTTACTATTCGGTAAGAGCTGATCAAATCAACCGAACCTTTATATAAATTAAAAATGCACAACGTTTATGCGCAATAAAACTATAATTTAATAAGTTTGTATAATAAACTAGATTGTGTTGAAATCAAGAACAAAAGTATTTTTGTTTAATTTGGTTATTGATGTTTTTGTAATCAAAATATTGTATGCCGTTGACAAGTTATTTGTTGATTTGACAAAATACTACTATATATGCTCGATAAAGCACTACCAGATTTATGTTTCCCGCGCCATACGACATGGAAAATAGGACGCAAACTTACGCCTAACGTTGCATTTGGGATTGTTGAGCACGCGACTTCCGCGAAACTGTAATATGCATTGTTTTGCAAAACAACGTGTGATATAACGAATGTCGCATTCAGCTGTAAACTTTCCTCTTAATTTTTCCGTAATTCGCGGTCATTAATTACAGCTTGTCAGAAATAAAGCCGGGTTTCTCTGATTCAATCGCCGTACGAATTTCCGTAGTATCGTAGGCCGGGATTTTACGTGTCGCGCGACACACTTCTCTACACCTGTGACAGATACGAAGACACGTGCGTAACAGCTCGACTTATCAGCCGCTCCGACTGTCGGACTTTCCTTTTCATTTTTCTCGATCGTCGTTGATCCGTACCTCGAGTGATAAATCAATCAAACGTTCGCGCGCCGTTATTTTCAGCATCCGTCACGTGGGAGGACCATTTTTACTCGCACAATGCTTCATTACGAAAAGTCGCTGAGATTTCGAATCATTCGATTGCAAGCTGCCTAATCCGCTGACGCCGAACGGGCTTAACGGATTTGCCGAATGATTCAGTTTCGGGACAATCAAAGCGAATGAAAATAAAAGGAATGAAAATCAAAAAGAGAAAAAGGAGAGGACGGAAAAAAGCCGGAGCGAAGAAAGGGAAACAAGAAAAAGGCGATGTTACACGTCGTGAGAAAGCAGCCTAACTGAGACAGCCACCCACGCGGTCGATACGCTATTTACAGGATCGTTGTAAAAGGCACCGCCGCGCACGAGCGCGTGCTCAAAACGCCGCAAAATGACAGCGCCCGTTTACCGCAAACGCGCTCGGACGCTCTTATATAGGGCTTTATCACCAATCTCGCTTTCGTACGTTGCGCGTCCACCTTTATCAAGTGTTCCGTTAGAAGCGTACACTTCCGCCTTCCTCGGGCCCTTCCTCCCACAAGATTCCTCCGCATTTTTCGCCTCGACCATTCGTACGTCCAAATGAGATATTAACCGCGCGCGTCTCGATGCCTTTTCCCCGCATTTCCCGAGCCTTTTTTCCATACGGAAATATCATAAGTGATTTATGACGGACATTCATGACCGCGCGCGGAATAATGTGTTTATTTTATGACGAATTTCACGACGACGCTTCGATGATATTGTCGGTACTGCCATTGAACGTTTGTTCTTCTTTTCGCATAGTTTCGTCAATTTATTAACAAACGCCGATTGAACGCTTTATTCTAAGGCAAATTCGAATTTGAAATGTGGTTGTAGTGTACCGGACAAAATTCAAAAAGTTGGAGCGGAGGAGTGGATAGTAATATGTATGACGGTAATTGTGGAATTTAGAACAACATCCTCATAAGAAATGTCATATTCAGAGCGCCAACCGAAAAAATTTAGCAAACAAAATGATGTGTTTTTGTTCTGATATTCAGAAAACTTATAACAACTCTTTGTTTCTTCATCTCAATTGCAAAAACCATAATTTTGTCAGAATTGTATATGAAACTCTCGATTTGTCAATCTCTCAAAACAAATTTCAGTTGGGTGTGAATTTGTTCAATCATTCAAATTGTGACAACATCAGCTTCTTTTTTAATTCTTTTTTTTTTCAACTGCAGTAATAAAACATCATTTCGAAGCACTTGCGAGTATTTCTTTTCGTATCGCTGTCGCAACTAATTCGGTAATTGTTCCCCCGCATCTTGTTGAAACTGTCAAATATCGCGGCGAAAGAGAAGCAAGCCGAGGCGAAGCGCCGATTGCCATGAATCATTGCGAGTCAATAATGATCGAAACTGACCGAGCGTCGACAATGTTGAGGTGTTATTCCCACGAGCGGTGATGCTGGTGGCGCGACCCCCGTGCGCCTCGTATCCATCATGCAACAACGTGATGAAAAATGTCGGATCTAATTATCGAGGCTTATCGAGAGGGATCAAAGGGACGGGTGTTCGATGCGCCGAGAAAGACGGCTTGACAGTCGCTTAGGCATGCAAAGCGAGGAAAAAGCAAAGAAGAGGCAGAGGAGGACGGGAATAGGCGGGAGTCGCGCCCGCGCTCGCACGGAAAGAGAGAGTCATTGCACCGTTCCATTCACGATGTTGGCCATGCGTCAGCCGCGGCGCACGATTTATCATGGTTCCGTTTGCGCGCTCTGCTTCAGAGCGGCTCCGAGGATGTTGATTAATATACGCAGCCGAAGCCACGCGCTGATAGGCGCGCATGGAACTCGAGACACGCTGCCTGGGTGGTGCCCGTGGTGCCGCTTAATTATTCCCGAGATATAGACCACTCTCGAGGTACGACTCGTTGCGCCGCTATCGGGACAGCGGCTCTTTAAATAATTGCACGCTGGGCACCACTTGCCGCAAATGCGCCTCGCTCTTATTCGCCGCGCTCCAATCCTACGCGCAATCGCGATATTTGGATTCGCCATTTGTAGGTGGTTTTGCTAACAAGAGAGGTGTGCAAACGATCCCTTCGGACGATACTTTCCCTTTCCGCCTTTGTCTCCTCGTGCACCGGCGGAGTTAATGCGCGGAAACCACGTCTACCGAAGCTGTTTGAATTCATTACCGTGCGAGTGCCGGTGCTGCGAGGAACAAAACGGTCTTTACCAATTGCCTCGATAAGTGTTAGCCCTGGGATGTTGCTCGAAGAGAAAAATTATCCTTTTGTTCGCGGAAATCGTAAGGAAGTACATTTTTCCGGGCAAGAATTGGCTTCCTTCTTATGTGCAACATTTTCAAGATGTGATAAGTCAAATGTTGATTAATCAATGTAATAAAATATAAAGGTTTAATTTGTTGAACTGTGGTAAAATGAAAATAAAAAAAAACATGATTGCAAAATATATAACTCGAACAATCGGTAAAGTTTAATCTTTGTTTCCGCTCAATTCAACAGCTGATCACTCGGTAGCGGAGGGAACGCTGTACTGCTCGATGGCAAAAGGGAGAGCGACGAGACATGCAGCGTGGGCTGTATTCGACATCAGTTCACACTTCAAATTAAATTCATAAAAAATTATTTGTATACTAAATTAAGTTGAGTTGATTACTATAAATATTATTTGTATAAATCTTTTTAAATCTTCGTAAATCTTTTTTATTTTTATTTTTTAGCTGCCTTAAAATAGTTCAATGCGCATCTCATCTAATTGTTAAATTTTACTTAGTTTTGTTCAATTTCAATCAAACATTCTTGCACAGTTCACTTGATTTAAGTAATTTCTCACTTAAATCAAATGAAAACATATGACTATACGTATAGCATAACGTTGGTATCATTCAGCTAAAAAATAAAAATTTGTTTTAATTTATTCTACAAAAATTGAAAAAAAAAACATGAAAACTTATTTGTTTAAGGCTTTTTAAAGTTCATTCATAAGTTGACAAAAAACGTAGACAGCATCAAGCACGTATATATATTTTAACGTTCAGATAGTTACGAACTGCGCTGTAAAATAGAGTAGTTGGGTACAGCTAGGTATTTACGTTCCTCTCGTTTGTACATTTTTCATATATCAAGCGACTTTGCAAAGCCATGTCATAAAACGGATACCGCTGTGCACATCGTTACGCACTGCCTTTGCCTCATCTGCTTTTATCTTTTCCCCTGGCAGTATTGAATCTTTGTTATTCGATGAATTTTCTTTCAAAGTAATTCTCTATGCAAATAAATTCTTCATTGCTAATACTCTCTTAGCAGAACAATCTATATTTTGACATTTACTGTCGCTACGAATCTGCAAAAGATATTTTCACTTATCTTTCTGTTTGCTGTCTTATTTAATAAATCAAATGCAATAATTACTTTTTAATTTTAGATAGTTATTTTTTATTTATTTATTCAATGTAGAAAGTGAATTCAATTCATATATTTCTTATTCAGTATAACTATTTTTTTAAAAGACGTAGAAATGAAAATAAACGTAAAAAAGTGAAAATAACCATAACACACGTTTCAGACTTGTTGTTAACTTGTTGAAACAGTTGTGAATAAAAGCGAAAAAATCGGAAGCAGTGCAGTATTGTTAGACCATCATTGCAATGCCATTTTCTCACTGCACGATCGAACAATTACAGAAATCGAACGACTGGCAACGGATTAATAAGTAATTGCATCGGCTCCGTCGACGCTGAGACGCAACGACAGTTAGTTTCACGATTTTCCCTTTTTTCTGTCGCGCGTGAAGCGGGTCACGCCGGGGTTAATAAAAGCATCGGCAACGGATACGACGGTCATTTTTCCGCGGCGGTCTCCACCCAGGCGTCGGCCGCAACGCCCCGGGCGACATTTCCGACATGAAAGAAGCATTTCGTTCCGCGCGCAGTTTCATTTAACTCCGCGAATCGCATTCCGTTCTCGCGACTCTTTTTCCCCGGGCCCGTAGCCGCGATTCGAATTAAAAGGCCGCGTCCCGGAGAAAGTGCACGGAGCCCGCCACCGCTGCCTTCGGAAAATCGCTCGTGGAAAAGTCTCACGCTCGTGTATCATACGGCGAAATGAATGTCAACGACTACGAAGGCCAAGTTTGCAAGAAAGCGCAAAACATGCGAAGCCCCGGCGACGGAAAATTATGAACCCGGCCGAAGTGGGTCCCGCGTTGATTTGCAATCACGCTGCGGCGCTGTTTGCCGTCATGCGAAAGTGGATTGCACGTCGGTGAAATTTTGACGGAAAAACTTCAGCCGGTTAATGGTAGCTCGCGCGGACAAATAAGTGTATTGCGCTCGTTTCAACCTCCAACTTTGCGGACAATGAAATCCCGTGACAGCACACCAAGCGTTATTTGCGATTAATCATTTTTAATTCCGACAAATCACTGCGACTCACTGCATTGTCGTGGAATCGCGGCAAATTGTTTTCAGTCGCTTTCAATGAAAACAACTCGATCGTGCGGTAATTCGTTGTAAATAGTAATGAACTTGCTTGTGAATGTAACGTCATGTAATTTTATACGACATTAGTTTAATCTTGCATTGTTTTTCAAATAAATGATTTATGATGTATTGTTTTTTTACGAACGGTGTCATGAAGTATATCAATAAACATTCAACTCGAAATTTTTCGATCAATATTATTTTGTCTGACATTCTTTAATTTTAAATAACTGGTTGAATATTATTTTTATTCGACAAAATTGATAGCGATAAAATTTGCACGTGAAACCTCTCGCTACACTGAGAGAACAGTTTTTTTAATTCAAATATATATTCATTTGTATATGAACCTATTAAATTTGTATTTAAATTAAACAACCAAATTTATTGAATTTAAATAAATATTATTTTACATACAGTCTGTAACCGACTCGTTAAGTAAAACTTGTGCTATAAATTGATGTCTTTGCACGATGAAAAAGTTGAAGAAAGTGTACTTAATTGGAAGGTATAATATAAATAAAACCAAACATCATTCAACAAAAGCCACCAGATTACTTCTTTGGAACGAATTTATTATTCAATTTTAGCGTGCTTTGATATAGATTATACATTTTTTCATCATGTACTAATAATTAATTGATCTTAATTATCTTAAAATATTCATTAACAAAATATTACAATAAATAAAGATGAAACTCTATCAATTCGAAAGACTGTTTATTTAACTGGCTGTTGAAGTCAGTTAGTCCCAATTAATTAAATTAAAATCAATTTATTATTCTCCGACTCATTCTCATCAATCAGCGACCCTATCAAAAGGGTTTTGTTACAAAGGATATAATTGTGCTCAGGTACCGCGTTCACTTTCCCTTCAATTTTGTTTTAAGTGTCGAATCATTGGTCAGGAGTATCGCGATTTCTTTCTCCATTCGACGAAATAAAGTAACACGCACGCACACGTGTGCGTGCGATGATAAGCAAGTCGTCACGCGACTTGTCATGTGATGTAAATTAAGCGTGTAATTAGTAATTATACTGAGGTATATCGCTGTACTTCCGATCGCGTATTGCCTTCGGATGCTCGGGGATCCGAATTACATTTCTCCGGTTGCTGGATTCTTTTCAAATAAACGACGTCGGAAAAGTATATAAATTCGCAATCAATTAAGAAAATGCTGTAGGCATGGATGTGCAGAGTAAGACTATAGTCAAATGAAACTGTTGGTTTACTATGAAAAATATTTTATGGTTTTGAACAGTACTGTAGACGTATAATTAATTTTGCTTAAAAATTACTGTTTCTAATTATCACAATTAAATCGACAATGAGTTGATCTTACTCAGTGGGAGAAGTGCTAATTTTTCCCATTCGTACGATAAAATATCGTACTCAACATGTGAAGAAAAGTAATGTCAACTCTTATCAGGTTGACAGAACTTGCCTTCGGCAAGTAAAACTTTCAACAATATTTTTCTTCGTAGAAATGACTTAAAATTTGATTTTTGCGCAACACGATTAATTCTCCGCGGACTAAAAGTAAGCCCGAGAATGTACTGTTGCGAACCGATCGTTACTGATTAAAAATTTCACTCAGATTGATTTAAATTGGAGGACTGCACGGAAATGCTGGTACATGGTACTTATTATTCCGACACACGAGCTGATGTGCGTCAATTGTATGACCTATGTGGGCACGCTCGCTCTGCTCTGACACTTTCAATGCAAAACTGATTGCACTTTATTGAATCCATTTTACAATTTAATTGAAGGGTAAACAAGCGATGAGTTTACAAGTTAAAAAAATGATGGACAAAAGTTAAAAATAATATCCTGAAACGAATATTGAAAATTAATTAATACTTTTAATTTTGAGATGAAACTTTCTTATTCACATTTAAGTAAAAAAAAATGATGATTCTCGTGATAAAGTCAATCTTGATTATTATTAATTTCAGTAAATTTAAGCAACTTACAACGATTTGAGTGAAACAAATTTTTCACCATTATTTACTTTCATAGAAACGTTATAATTTGTTGAAGTTTACTATAAATTGAATACAATTTTTCTTCAAACTGTTGTCATACTTCATTGATTTCCTTTTCGTTTCTATCGAGGGAAAATGGTAGTAGTTTGAATTGCTATGAAATCAATCGTCGCGTAACAAGGGGGTTTAGGCGCACAATATTTGACTCGGACTCTCGAGCAGTATGTCTCCTTCTGACAGCCAAGTTAAAATGTGCTTCTTTTTTTTTCTTGTCTACCCATGCCCACGATGCGTTCACTGGAAAACACACTTGAACTATCTCGGCGTTACTGACACTATTTGTAGAAACTACATTATTTCTCTATATATAGTGACGATCAATGAACCAGGGTTATTGTTCCCAAGTGTCGCGCGTTACAAAAAGTTAGACGCTGCGCTTATTGGAGTCGGCCTGTTTTTGTGAGGAGACGGTGTGAAGATTATTTTACATAGGATGAATTGTGTTAAATAGTGCAACCATGAATTATTAATGATCATTTGATGAAAGAAATGCTTTTATTGCGCTCGAGATTTCGAGTGGAAAGGTTACTAGAGATTCGATTTGTTGTAAAAAGATAAATTATTTATGAACTAGAAATCGCGTGGACAAGTACTTGTCGTTCATTTGGCGTTGTTTCGAATAATTTAACACACTACTGATTATTGTTACGAAATGAGATTGTTTGAAAAACCATCTTATGTTAATGATATTAGATAACTGCAGTAACATCAAAAGAATCTAGATCAATTCTAATTGACTTTACGTTCTAGTGTTAATTAACTGTTAAAAAAAAATTATAATACCATTTTTGTTCCGTATCTTTTATTTTCCTAACAATACTAATTTGAACTTGCAAGCTGAATTCAGAACAATAATTATGATTACATTATTCTATCAGCTGCCATAATAATTTATAATTTCACTACCATGACAAATCATTTTATGAATGAAGTTTTACAAACAAAATCATATTTTCAAAGTTAAGCAGGAAAGTTTGAAACATAGCTTTGATAATTTGGTAGAAACATCTGCCGGATTCATACAGCTGAGCCTCGCTAAAGTTAATTCTTCTAATGCCAGAACGGCATTCGAGTTGCTGATGTAGATCGTAGCTTCGTTTCATTAAGTTTTCATAAAGTCATCGCGAGAGTATTTCACGTGTGTTTATGGCACGCTTAGATGCTAATGATTATAATAGACCGGGTCACTCCTAACGCCAAGCGGCAGAGAGTCACAAAAGGGTATGGGAGCGACACACCCACCGGATGCATTTTATATGCTCGCTCTTGTAGGTAACAACACGGGGGTGACGTCACCGTCCTATACATCAGGGTGCAGCAGCCATGACCCGCGGTTTACTCCCGGCTCTTCGTCGTCGCTGTCGTCGTTGTTGCCCGACCGAAAATGAATTCACCGTGTGGCTCGTATCGCCGCGCCAAGAATGCATTAAATCAATTGCCCCAACGTGCTTCTCTTTGATCGTTGCATATTAAACTTTCGTGCTCCGACGACAGCACGAAATGAAAATGTTACTTTTAGTTTCGTTTGCAGAGACAATCTTTGTTGATGCGCATGGAAATCGCGAATAAGAAGTATTCTTTGGGGACATATCAATTACTGATTATGCTTGATGCAATTTTGCATTCATTCGTAATTATTGCTATTAATTTTGCACATCAGTAAATAAGAATACAAGTGAAATGAATGAGTGCGCTGAGAGAAAAGCGTGGCCTAGTAACCAGTTTTTACCAGTTTTAGAAATAATTTTTTTTTGTACACATAGGATGAAAATTTGTTTATTCATTATTCACAAATTAACGAATGTCATCTAACTCTAGCAACTATGATGGCAGTTCAGTGTCAGTCTTGGCTCAATTCTAATTTTCCCACTGGGTAATATTATTTTTATGAAAATGAACAGATTTTTAAGTAAACATTAAATGCACAAATCAAATCAGGTAGTGTTAAAGTGTAGAAGTTTGAGTTTTTTAACAGATTACATTCAATTTAAAAGCAAACCAATCTGGGGTACAAAAATTAAAACATTTTCAAAATCCGTTTCTCCAGAGGTATGGCATGCGGCTAGCAGACGTCTGGCTTGCGCGTATGGTCTAGACCTTTGTTAGGTCAGTTGGCAATAATTTTTTCCACGCGGGTTCCAAAGCTATTTTTTTGCATCCTTATTTTTTATCCTAACTCTATCTGAGGTAAGTTGTCGCGTTTAACAATTCAATTTCATGTTTTCTGAACTTTTTTTTTTCGCTCAACGAAAATGACATGGTTTAGATATTTAAGCAAACTAAACTATCAAATTATACTTATTCTTTTTCATTTCGCATACTTAAATTTTAGAACATGAATGCAAATTCCTGTACACCCATAAAAAGCTCAGTGTAAAATAGTCTACTTCGTTGAATTCGAAGTTTTTTTTCTGTTTTTTGAATGTACATTTTCAATATAATTAAATAACATTGTATTCACTGTGCGAGAAAATTGTCGGAGCAGAATTCTCACTTGATATAGTCAATAAATGAAATTCCCGTTTAAAATACATGTTGCTCCATACTCTTTTTGCTTGAAAACTTTTGCAATCTAAGTAATTTAAAATAAAAATATAAACTTTTTAAAGTTCAAATTATGTAAATTATTATTAATAATTTAATATTGCTTGAAATGGTATCTGTTTGAACATGTTGAACATGTTTGGTATATACTTCAACCTTAAATCAATATTCTGTACATCACGAATTTTAACATCGATCGGTTTGAAGTGATTTTATTCTTTAACATTTTAATGTTCTATTCGTTAATTCTGTAATTACATTTCAGTTTAAATTGGCGGCTAAAAAGGCTAGAGTTTGTTCATTAATTAAAACCTTAATTGTGCAGTTCGTGCTTAAATAAGCTTGTTTCGTTTTCCAGATCGTCGACTGGAAATACTAATTAATGATTGGTAACCGTCGGACAAAACGTGGGATTTCTTGTATTTATTTGCCGGTTTACAATACGTAAGTCAGGCGTGCCACTCTCGCGTGCGTTGGCAGTATTCGCGGGCTACTTTTAATTTCAATCGCGTGACTTCCTCGACGGAGACATGTACGGAACATTGAGGCAAACGAACGACGTTGGCGAATTAATTACGCTCGTTTAGTTCAATGAATTTCGTTGGAGACGTTTGTAATATTAAAGCAAAATTTTTATTTGCCAGGAGGGCTATGTTTTTAATTTATTTTCCAATAATTATATTTCGCCTACAGTGCATCGGACGTTCCTTGAATTTATTTTATTGAAAAACGTCGTATTTCTTAGATTTTATCGTTCTTATAAACACTTTTGCGACGTATTTGAATAAAAGAGAAATCTTCCTATAAAATATACAAAAAAATTGTGTTATGAGTAACTGGTCTTGTCGTTTGGGGGAGTGAATTTAAGTACTTTTGAAAGTAATGTGAGTCTTATAATATTTACAAAACTTACTTTGCCTAACTTGAAATTTCTAGTATAAATTTATACAGAAATTACAATTTAAGTAATAATTATGTACAATAACTATTTATCAAGATCAAAAAATTTTTAACTATTTTATGTGCATAATAATTTCCTTTTAAACTCTTACTAAAAAGACTTGGTCGGTCTTTTCGTAAGCAGTTAAAATTTAGGTTCGCACATGAATAGCCAAGTTGACGGTACGTTACGGTGTGCAGTGACTTAAATAAAGTATTTACGTACTCCTTTTAGCGCTTTCTACCTCGAAATTCTAGACACAAGCATATCAATAAGTAAAATATTTTCCGTCGTTGGGCTTGTTCCTTCTTTCGGAAAAGTGGTCGCTCCATTTTAATTTCGCCGTAAACTGAAGCAACAGTCGATTTCTTGTTACCGGTTTGTCTAAAACCTTTCGATGCGATTTCCAAGTTTCTCGGGACTTGATTAATGCACGTCTTCGCGACGTCTCGTGTCGTGGCGGCTCTCTCTCTTCAATTCCACGCGTCGGTGGTCGCTTGCTCGAGTATCGAACGCTGACGGATGTCGCTCGATTCGACGTCGGCCAAATTATGCAACGCACTCCGCCATTTCATCCGTCCGGCCACTTAATGCGTGATCCAATTAGCACTTAATACCCAGTCAATGTGCATTTAATGATTCGTTTTTGCACGCAAAGTCGTTTGTCATTGGTCGGCAGGAAAAATTCCGGCTGCGTCGCACAGCTTGTGTGAAATTATCTCCGCATCAATCCGGCTTGAATATTGTCAATCAAACGCAGCGACTTCGATTTCTTGCCTCGTTTTCAAGGGAAAGTGCTTTTTAAATCGATATACACTTGTTCAGACATTCATCTCAAATGTTAATCTCGTCATAGATGAATACGTGAAGCGGTCGCAAAAGCGAGAAAAATGTTTGCTTTGCGTCGAGTTTTATTCAATGATGGACGATGATTACGGTTTTGTTTTACTTTTTTCTTTGTTTCCTTCACCGGTAACACGGTTCGCCAGCCATGACGGTAAATTATGCACAAAAGGAAAATTTCTGCTTTGCTCTCGCGCAGTCGTACGTACGCCCAGTTAATTGCAAAATGGCTCCCTAATATACTGCGGCGTACTGAAATCCATTAACGTCGATCGGCCGAATGAGTCTTTGATCGAAGTGTTTAGTCTGATAGTCAATTAGTACATTTACTCTGATTTCTAGTTTCATTCGAGTAAATTTCATGCAAAGAAATTATCACGCGAGACAATAATTAAAATCACATTCATAGCTATTAAAATCATATTCTGATGGTTTTGTTAATATAAGTCCATCCAACAGTGCAGCAGAAATGTCTCTTTTTGATAAAAATTGTTTTATACGTAGCTATTAAACACTTACAAGTAATATATAATTATAAAATGTAAGGAGGTGAAATTGAAAATCATGTTGTTTGAACTAATCTACGCGCAGGTAAATTTGTTCTCAAAAGTTAAAGACATTTACATATTCATTGTATTTGTCCTTACTAATCCTACTATAAATGTACAGAGAGAAAATTAAAATGCAAATTTTGTAAATTATGTTTTATACTTTTAATAACATGGCGATATGAACCAAGTTGTGTCTTACTAGCAATGCAGTCTGTAGTGAAATATTAAAATTATTAAAACTTTTCCCATAAAATAAAATAAAAAATTGCTACATTTACGGTGTTACATACATAATTCAGACTAATGTATTCTTATCTACAAAATATTTTTTATTGATGAAAAAGAAATTAAATAACATGCGGAAATTGTTATGAAAATTATATATAAAACTGCAAAGTCACGAAATTTAAACATGATTATAATTGCTGATATTTATTTACCTTCTCGAGCTACCCTTTAAATAAAAAAAAAAAAAAAATCTTAAACTCTCGCAGGCCAAGTAATAAAGTACAATCTTCGGCCTCAGAACGATCTGTTAATTTTATCCATTGAACTTTCTCAATGCATTTCTTTAGCGGCAACAAAAAGTCCCCGTCAATTGTTGTATAACGTTTGTCGGCGGAAGTGGCGAAGAATAAATCAGTTACGGTTTGCATACACACCCCTTTGATTGTAATTCGGAGCCGGGTCTTTACACGAACGAAGCGCTAGGAGGAAAATGCGAAACCATCCGTGCAGGCCGTCTTTTTGTCGGGACTCGGCGTATTCAGCAATCCGAGTATTAATCTACTCTCCCGCCGGAGGCTCGCCATCGATTTTCTCTTCTCTTCTCTTCTCCTGCCGTGAATACGTCCGACGTCGGGGTCCTCTAGCAGGTGGATCCGAAATCACCAAGCTTCTCCCAGGTCGGGATAACTAACTTACCAATTATTCGTACGTGCGATGCAACGGTTTCATTTATTCGTATTTCATCGAAGTTACACAGTTAAGACGGCTAAAAAACAACTTGAATACGACGAAGAAGAAAATTAAAATTAGGGGCGGGGGGGAGTCAAACCGCAACAATAGATGAAATTATTCGCGGAATGTTACAGGTCAATTATCATCGAAATTAAATTATCCGGCGGACGGTTGATTACCACGATTATATAATCGGCCAGTAATCATAATCTGTGCGTGACTTTCGTTTCGAATTACCGGCGGATTTCTTCATTGCGATTAAAAAACTTGCCGAAAGGCAGCGGATAATTTAAAGTCGAACGTTCACTGGCGAAGGTGAGACTGTGTAGAAATGTTTGACGTTTGAGGTTAAAATTGTAAAAAATGTGTAAGAAATGTAACTTTATAGAAGGAGTAAAATTTCTAAATCTCTATGACTTGATTATCTTCTAATGTAACACTATATTTTACATTTTGTTTGCAACTTTTTTTGAAATTTTTCGCAATTTTGCAAATTTTCTAGATTTGTCCGTTCTCTCAGAGAAATAGATAGTTAAAAGAACTATTTATATAGTTCTTTTAACTATTTCAGATAGTCAATTTTATTATTTGGAGATAGTCAAGGATTTTCTGCAAATAGTCAAGAAATTAATTATCTGATTAATCAAAATAAATATCTAGTTAGTCGAGGTGAATATCTAGATAATCAATGTAAATATTAAGGTTATGAAGTATGTCAAAAAAAAATCTACATATGTTATGAAAATGATTAGTTATTTTCTAACTATCTAGATTGACTATCTGGATAATCAATTTGAATATCTATTTCTCTCAGTGTTCTAGACTCCCTTCTAGATTCCGAGAAGACGTGCAGATTTCTAGAATCTGGCAAGAATATGGCATGTGGCTTAAAAACGTCTGGCTCACGTGCATGGTCCAGATCATTGCCAGACCAGCTGGCAATAATTTTTTGCACGCGGGTATTTGGACAATGGTCGATTTCTACATGGATTTTGATTAATTAAAATGTGAATAGCAAGTAGAAACGGTAAAATTTACCTTTTTACCTGTTGAGCTATTTATTTATGAAAATACAACCACAAGGTACGGATAAATTGAACGTAATAACGGTAAATATAACCATAATTGCTTAAATTTTGTCCAATTGTAAATCGAGAAAAACTTTTCTCCGTGATGGTACCTAGATGATACTCTTAGTTGACAGAGGAATATTCGATGGCGCGGACGAACAAAGTTAACAAAAAGAATGGCGAGGTTGGAAAAAGTAGGATCGGAAGACAAAGCGCGATTTACTATTACGGATTCGACCTGCTGCTTCTGCATGTCAAATAAATCAGCGCGTATTAGCACATGGTGCCATAAATGGTGCTCTATAAATCAGGGTCGACGCACGCGGTAAACGTATTAATAAATAATGGTCGGCCGCAAGGCCGACGATTAAAATTGCTCGTACGTGAATCGCGATTAATTTATGCGGGCGTTCGCATGCGCCGCGTAAAAGAAACCCCTCGTTACAGCCCTTGCCGGTGGCCCGTCGGAGCAACCCCTTGAAAGGTACTCCGACCTCTCATTTGGCCGGCCGGACTGCCAAGTCCCTTCTACATAGTTCGTTTCACATCAATCTATCTAAACATTTTTTTCTCCATCCTTTCTATTTTTTCTTTCATGAATCCTGCTGCTCAAATATTGATGGCCTTCATTTCGTATGGCGACACAATAGACTAATGCGAGTTATTGCAAGGGTGGCCACTTAAATCATGTGAAAATTCTTTATTAGTTTTATTAGCCCCGGGAGATGTTTCTCCTACACAATGACTATATGCGATGTTGTTATAATAGCATTGAGAATGTAAACACTGACTCGGGTCGAAAACGAAAGTGTAATTTTTGCTGGTTTAATTTAATGGCACTAGCTGATTAATATTACAATGCTTTCGAGATATTCTACACTAACAAAAATTTATTTTACGAATTGTAACTTTTTTCAAAGGAGTTGAAATATATTTGTTTATAATTAAAAAATTCTTAATATTATGTATTTGAACTTCGATAGAAATCATTTATTTCTGATTAAAGTTTTATAACATGATATACTGTTTTAGCTAATCATTTTTTGATAGTTTAAAGGTTTATCTCAACTTTGCTAGAAATTCACAATTCATCGACAAATTAAAAGCTACAAAGTTTGCAAACGTACACATTCAGGTTTTGCGCAAAAATTTAAGTGCTTTTAAACATATAAATTTTCCGTAAAGGATTTTGTCTTTTGTTAAAGTAACCTTTACGACAAAAAGAATAATTCGCTTTTATTCAGATCGTTTTACATTCGATCCTGTTAACATCAGTTTTTTCAAGTCAAATGCAAATAAGGAAAGGTCGACTGTTTATTAATCAACCAAAAGTAATCATTTATATGACTAACTTTTTTTTCTACTTGTTATTGTGCTAGTTTTGTAATCCACGGGCATTAATAAATTTGTTCAGCAGTGGCTAAGGTTGTAAAATACCGCAAGACTGCAAATTGCAGCGCGGTCGGCAACAAATAAACGCACGTGAGTTTTTTTTCCCCCCGAACGCAACGATGACCACATTATCAATTACCTAGATTGTGCAACGCACGAGAACATCCCGTAGTGAACCCTCAGAATGGCCATCGCAAATAACGCCGGAGCTTTTAAATTTTCACTTTTACTCGGGTCTCAACAAATCTTTGACCTCACCAAAAATGTGCAATTTGACGTAACATTCGCAACACATTTAATCCGTTCCTTTTCCTCGTCTCATCCTTCCGAGCGTTGTCAGCCGAACGTCGAATCCGATAAAAAAATGTATCGCCATTGTACATGTCAGTGAACCAAACTTTCACCGTGGTTTTCACGAAACGACGAATAGCGTGTCGGGTTTCGCAAAGCAAGGTCGCATTTCGATTTCATTAGGCGACGTGTATCGAGAAATGTATCGCGTAACGTCGGATCGTAGCTTTGCGAGTCTCCGCTCAAAAAATTCATCTCACAAAGGTTAACGTCCTACATTTTTTAATTAACATTGATTTAATAAATTTATTATCACTAAATTACAAATAATATGCAAATATTAAATTACTTTCCATACAAGAACTACTGATTCATATTATTGATATTTATATCTGTAATTATAAAAATATTGTTCGTTGTTAAAAAATTACTTTTCATTTATTCAATTTCAAGATGAATCTACATTGTAAGAACATGCGTCTCGAATTTAGGCAAATATAGATACTTTTGATTTTTCAAATAAAAGCACCAAACAGCAATTTTGTAAATTACAGACTACAGAGTTCGTTACATTGCCATTATCAATTAATACATCACCAAATTAATTGATATCATCATTTTCAAACCTGTAGGAAACTGATTCATCTGTTCATTCATACACAGTCATGCGCAAGAAATTTGCAACACTGATAATTCTACGAAATCAAATCTTGGATTAAATTCCATGAATCGAATTGGAGAAAGAATCAAGGATTTTCCATTGTTGAATCAAAATGATGTTACTCTTTCAATATTTAGCGTTTTGCATTGATTCAGCCAATGCTATTTTTTCTACCTGTGTACTTCATAATTTTTTTTTTCATTCCCTACATTTTACTTCATTTTCACATAATTAATTCGACAATAATATTTATTACATAACACTTACCACTTTTATTTCGTTTATAGTAATTCCTAACGTAGTAGTCCTTATAATGCTTTTTATAAAATAACAACTAATTAATTTTAGCTTCTAGTAGGTTCGAACCCTCCTACATTACATAAGATTTGTTTGTTCATTCGCTTCATTAGTTTGCTTTCAAGTAAGGTCAACAATTTATAACTCGATTCTGACAACCAGGACTATCAAAGCATGAACTAACTTGTAACGAAAATTTGAGGCGAATTCGACCCGTGTGTAAGTATGGAGCATATGGTATGATTTGGTTGAAACATAGCTAAGCCGACAAGCGCGATGAGGGCGGAAGCACGTAGGCCCTTAACGATCCAACTCACGGGTATAATCGTTACATTGTAGTCTTTTTTTGCCACTTCACTAAATAGCATTGTTTATGCATTTCATGCCGCCGATCAATACAATGCACCCACATTCTCAGGACACTCTCTTCAGAGTGGACCTCCAAATGTTTGTCTTACATTTTTACCACTTATCGATTCTCGAGCCGAGGATGTTTGGCGAAAACAGATACCGGGATTGGAAATGTCGTGCCATTGGCAACAAACGGGACTGAGGGAATTACTGTATAAATTGGCCAAACACTCTCAGTAAAAGTTCCGCGTAAGATCAAGTCCGTGTCGCTTTTAGTCCAGCTAATTTGCATAATTTCATTGGTACCTTGTTACCTTTTTATTTCGTTATTGTTATCTTTTTCTTATGTATATTTTTTCAAGACTCGTGTTGCGAAAGAAGAAATTCTAACAGTACGAATTTTGAATTAGATAACTGCGATAATATATTAGGCATTTGAAAGTAAAGTACGTAAAATGGGCTTGTGCTTTGAATAGAAGCGACGTGATTCGTCGTCGTAGTTGGATTTATTGGCCTGTGTTAATGACATTCATACTTATAAATGTGTTTTTAATAGATTCCTTGTCAAAAACTTTTTATTTATATGCTTTTAAAAGTGACTTAACTCCTCGAATCGTTAGAATCACGGAATACCATTGAATTAACATTTGCTTGAATTTGCATTTTGTTTATTTTCACGTTTTTCATACTATTAAGTGGTGCAAAAGCCTTTTGCACGAAAGTTTTTTTTTCGACGAGTTAAGTTGCGGGATAAATGAAACGCAACAACTAAAGTCATTAATTAGTACAGGTTAAATAAACGCAGTTGCAAAGGGAAAGATCATTGGAAAATGAGATTATTTATGTAATGTGATTTTAATGATTGTTGCGCTATTTTTGTATTTGATGCTTATGCAATGTTTAATATTTCTCTGCGAGGTGCATTTGCGGTAAAATAAAAAAATCAAGTACATTTCTTGAGAAAGTACGGTTCTAACAATTAATAAAGTGAACGTTCGATGCTAATTATATTTATTATTCGCATAAGAACAGTTGTTTAATTACACTTATTAATTATTGTGGTAAAGCGTGAGTAATGTATTATTTCATTTTTTCTTGAATACTCACTTAGTCAAATAAGAACCGTCACGTAGCAGTAAAAATAGTTTGTCTCGAGAAAATATCTTGCATTCTACTAATTTCCGGATAGCAATAATTTGCCAAATTACAAGTTAAAGGATTCTAATGTGTATTATTTATTTTATATAGCTGAGTAAATGTAAGATATTAAGACTAATATAAACATTTCGTAAAATAGAATAACAATAATATATATAATAGTGAATTTCATTTGTAATCGTTCATCATGCAGAATTTTGAAATTGATTTTTCAAACATCATTTGTATTTCATTTTCATTGCATTTGAAAACACGCGATAAAAGTGTTTATTGGGAAATTTCAATGCATCTACTGCACTCCATTGTAAACAAGTGCATCAAAATTAATGAAAAAATACAGAATGTACATAAAATTAATATTTTGATGTATAAACCGTTTGCAGTGTGACTGTTTTAAAGTCATGAAAACTTGTGTACATTTTTATAAATAGTATTGATGATATATGAAAAAGGAAAGTGAGAAACGTTGCAGCAAAAGTCCGGGAATAATTGTTTTGCCGACTGCGGCAACATCTCGCGTTGTCTATAAAACACGGTCATAAATGATTTTTGCCTTACATATTGTTTCGTGGCGTTACAAATTGAGCATCTCGTTGTGTCATTGGATCCATCGTTCTTGCGCGTTTATTGATGCGCCGGGGTGTGCGTTTTTTCCGGCTCGCGCATCCTTTTGTAAAGTATAGCATTACCAGGCGGGGGACGCCCCGCGGCGTGGCAGTGCGTTTCGCCGCAGTCTCGATTTATTTACCCCATGTTTACTCACGGTGTCACTGGGCGCAGGGTCCCCCGGCCGGTTGCAAATCTTTCTCACCCCATGACGCCGATTCGCGATGCCTCAACGACACCGCAAAACGACCCCACGCTCTCCGTTTCCTGATTTCCTATTTTTCAGCTTTGCCAAAGTTTGGCCTTCGCATTTCATGATTACGTTTAATCGCGGTATCCCCCTTTTCAGCATCACTTCCCTTTTACTTCCCGTCGATACAAAAACGCGCGGAAATTTTCCGATACGTCAGTCGCGACGAGAACAACTCCTTCCGAGATTCGGAATACTGATACCAATTACATAAATTCTGACGTGACTGCGAAAAGGAATATTGAAAGTAACGCGTCTTACGATCATTTTATGATGCGTGATTTATTTAATGCGAAGTTATTCCGACACGGCTTGGTCTATAAATATTCCGCGGCAAGTGATGGTAAATTGTTGAGTGGATTCCAATGATTTTTTCTTTTTGCTTAGATTCGCCGGACGAACTGAAACATAGATATAGAACTGAGTTTCCTCTAATAACCTTTAAAACGTTTTAAAACTTTAATAATATTTAAAAACCTTTATTAACATCAGTCTAAGTGTAATTGTCTGATAGTCTCAACTCCATTTTATTATAATTTTCAATGAATTTCTTACAACTTATTCCCAGAACTTTCATTTTGTTTGAACTTTCGTAGTTGCAATTAAAAATTTTAATATTGTAAAATTAAAAAAATTAGACCGATTATGACGACAATGTAATTCAACAATGTATTCAATATAACTTTAAATAAAAGTGGTACATTTCTCGAGATATATTCAAATTATATGTTAGTTTATATTTCTAATCAGTTATTGTGATTTGAATTCCTACTCGCTGTGCAAGTAAAAACATTTCTGAATATTACAGTTTTAAAATGAGAACTAAAAGGAAAAATAATTGAAACGATTTCTGTTTACAGACTCGAGGTGACGTGGCTTCGTTGGTGCGCAGCTTTCTGGGGCCAATTTACGGCGAAGGCGTGCTGGATCTTTTGACCAGACAGGCGCGAGATATTTTGGTTTGCGCGTACCACGGCAACCTGGATAACTTCGTGAAGTCTTATTTGTCGCCGGCTGCCGGACTGCTTGCCGAAATCAAGCGCTTCGCATCACAAAAGGTGAGTTTGTACAATAAATTAACAACGATTTCAGGCCGACATTAATCAGCGCCTGGTTTCGTCACTTTTCAACCGTTTCGACCTGGCCGCAAATTGCTCCGTGTTCGGAACTGGATTTTGATGAGTTATTGTGCTAGGCCGGGAAACCGCGAGTGACGAGCGAGATATGCAAGCTCGTATAAATCTGAAATGCGGATAAAATGCTGCGCGTCAACGGCGCGCACAAGGGGCGTGTCGTGCGAGCAAGCAGGTGAAATTTATTACTATTTACGGATGTATAATTAACGCACTTGCTATCTTCATTCGGCGCGATTCTGACGTAATTTGTGTTTCGCGTCGGGATCCCGTCGAACGAGCCACCGAGTATTTTACTGCTTTTCATCGATTTCATCATCTGTCTGTTAACTTGTCGAGCTAGCTTTTATCGTATAATTTAACAGGAAATTAAAATTTAAATTTGCAAGCCAAAGTTGTAGAAAAACCGCTGTCATAATTACGCCCCTCTAAGCAAAACTGAAATAAAAATCATGCACATGTTAATTGTTAATAGACAAGTTCTACACATAAATAATCTACTCTTTTTCATGTTTCAAGATAAAATTTGTTAATACTTTTTATTTACGGTTGGAAATGTATCAATTTTTGTAATGTCTTTGATATCTGGAAGGATGGAAAACGATTATTTTAAAAACTGATTTTAAATATTAGTAGATCTATTGGTATCCAAAAATGATGCGAAAAAAACATGCAAATGAACCTAAAGTGGTATTCCAAATTTCCAGAAATTCATTACCTTGGAATGAATGTAATGAAAGTTCCAAACGCTCTTTTCAGCGAATTCTAAATTAGAAACATTCAGAATTGTAATGAAAATTCCGTATAAATTTGTTACATTGTGGTAGGTCAGTCATTTTTAATGCAAAGTTCAGGCTTTTGTGATTCCCTCCATAGTTTTACAGTTTAATCATTTTTAGTAAAATTGAATTATTCTATGATCGCATGATTTTCAATGAATTTGTATTTTATAATTATTATTTTGATTGATACAATTTTAAATAATTGAAAATATACCTTCTTGTTGGTAAAAATTGAACTAGAAATATGTTGCAATTCGACGTAGCGATTGCAAATTCAATTGCATTTTATGAAATGCACTTGCAATATTTGTTCAATCGCAAGTGTTTTTTTTCTCTTTGAAAAGCAACTGTGTAGACCAACAACAAATCGAATTACAATTTATTTCGATTATAATTAGATATTTTAATTTCCGTCGTATCCGAATTTCGCATGTCTGTGTTTGTGATTTCCAAGAACAAGTTGATGCGTCGCTTTATAAACGAGGGTAGCTCTCTAGAGATCTTCCATGCGACTCTTTGGAAACTAGATTAACACTTGAAAAGGCACGTGCTTGTTTCTCTGCGTTCCCTTCGTTTCCATCTCTTAGCCCTAAAATGTTTAGAATAGGAATGAGATGAGATTGACTGTTTGTGAGGGTTTAATAATGGAATGGTTGCACATCGCTGACCCCTTTCGTGCTGCCTATCTACGAATTATTAGTTTTCGAGCACATATAATTTAATTGTGAATCATAATGAATGAAAGTAATTATCTTTGTGTCGTACGGTATAATTAACTTTAATCAAAATATGTCCGTTTTTGATTTCAAGAATATTCATTACGTATTCACTGGACAGTAAAATGTAGAAGATATTAAACATGGATGAGAAGCATTTCACGTATTTAATAATGAATTCATTTTTTAAAACGAATCAGAAGAAAATGAAGTAAAAAGTGCAAGCAGAAACTAAAAATATATGTCACCGAATCCAGTGAATTCAATTATGTTTGAAAAGTTCTTCAAACATGGACCTGTTTACTTATTCTGAAATTTTAAGTAAAATAACTCCAAGTTAACTACATAACTACAAGCCTTTGCTGCAGTACACAGTTTTGAATTAATTTTAGACTTAACACACTTACATTTTATCTAGTCGACGACTAAGTAACGTTGCTCATTATTTTGAGTCGTAAAAAAGCCCCGGCTTTTAAATCGCCCGCGAAACGGTGCGGTTAGGTTGATTGTTTATTATTTCGTGCGGTCTGCATGAATATAGATTCCGCCCACCATCGGCTTACCGCGCGATAAACTTTTCGAAGCAACGCCGTCATGTCCCGTTCGGGCACCACAATTTGGCAGATATGGGGCAGCGCGAGATCCTCAATGGAAAGCGGATTGTTGTCCGCGCGCGCTCGTTAGCGCCAACTTGCAGAAAGTAGGCAGAGAGACGCAAGCCCTGTTATAGCGCGCGAGCATTGTCTCCGAGGAGACTTTGACGGAGCGTGGTGCACAGTAATTGAACTCGAGCTACTTACAAATTTATAACTTTCGAGCGCTGCCGAGGGTGCGTCGCCTTTCCGAGCCACGATTTCGCGTCGAACCGTCGGTTCGCCATCGAAATTGTTACGACAGCTCGTTGGAAATGAAGCGATCGTAAAAACCGTTTTATCGCCTCGTATCGAGCTTATTTACGCCACTGTAATTGGCAAAAAAAAGTCGCCCGTTTTTTTACCGTCAACTTTCGGTTAATTTCAATGTTTGATTGATCCGTAATATAAGTGATACGACATCTCAATCATATCTTCCTCGACGATGCCTTAATATGGCTTTATAGTTGCGCAGAAGTAATAAATTGCGTGACACGTGAAAATAAAACTTGACGACGGGCGCGCGATCTGGGTCGGTGCAACGCACTTGGCGGGCTTTTGCCGGCCAGACGCGGACAAATATTGACAAAATAATTGGGCCCATAGGACCCTTCGCTAAAGCGACCGCGCGCCACAGGAAGAATGTTACGTAGATTGCGGAGAAAGAAACTGTCACAAGGGGACGTTTTTACGTCGCTGAGAGAAACCTTCGACTCGGTTTGCCGGTAGTCAAAAGTGACCCAAAGAGCGTTTCAACTTTACCTACCTGTTTCTAGATTTCTAAATAACCTGTTTGAGAGTAATTTTTAAATTAAACCACATTTGAGCGCGAGTATCTATCAACGTTTCTGAATTAATCGAGCCTCCGAAATTGCAGTTTAATAGCCACGTCGTGGGCTTTTTCAATCAAATGTTGATAAGATCAGAATACGGTCGCAAATTTAAATCCGGACTTTCGACGCACCTTTTTTTAAATTTAATTATCAGAATTAAAGAATAGGGATAAAGATCTGATAAAACTTTGTTATATAGAATGTTTAGTGAAATTCAAATAATGGATTTAAATGTTCTCAAAATGTTAAGTAGACGTTTCATTATCAATAATTATTACAATTCTGTTCATAAAACTGTAATAAAACTGTAATCATCATGAAAAGAATCAACCTGTTAGCAGTGTGACTCAATAGATAGATTATTATGACTTTGAATCATAATCATTACAACTTTATTATTTAATTTATTTATTATTTTATTATTTAATTTTGTTTTATGTTTACATTGAAATAATACATTGAAATTTTGTCCATTAAATATAAAGAATCACACCAATAAACACAATACTAGACATATTTTTATGTCTGTAAATAAAAAAATTGATATACCTATCGCAATATAAAATAAGTATCAATATATAGCTGTATTTTCCTTTGGTGCAGATCGCAGTGATCTTTAATAATTCATATATAAAACATATCATGATTTATCTAAAATGACGTTATATCGTTGCTGAAAACCAACGTCGAATCAACGTTTTTATTCGACGTGTAAATGATCTTTAATTTTAATGTAGATTCCATTTTTGTCCGACGTCGACCCGATTGAATTAATCTACACGGGATATGGTACAAATATCGCATAACTGTCGAATAGATATTTTTTCAATATGGCAGTATTTTTACCTCGGCTCAGCGCGGAGCTTTCGAATATTAATTTGCAATGCAAAAAATGGCGAGACTCGGGATCGACGGGCCGTCGACGGGCGTAAAAAAGGGTTAACGACTGCGATTGGTATTGGCGTGGAAAGCGGTGGGAAACGTCGATGGGAAGCGGCGCGAAAACGCGGCATTGCGCGGCCAGACGCCAGACGGTAAAGAATTCGGTTGTAACGGTGCCTGGCGAAGTTGATTAGCGGCGACTGTGGCCCTGCGCCTCGGCATCAGTCACATTAACATTTTCATTCTCGTGAGTTCCTTCGGCTTTATTTCGTTCATTTGTTACGGCGCGGAGCCGTCCTTTCGTCCCCAGGTATCTCCTCGTCTTTTCTTTTTCGCAAATTACATGACGCCGGGAATGCGGCGCCGGCATGTTGACATTTGTAAACGTGGAAACGTCACATTCGGAAAGCGAGAAACGATGCTTTGATTGATGCGACGTTATAAATGAACGTGCTTTCATTGTCGGCCGTGTGTAAAATGTATGCGCGGTATTGCCGGAAGTTTTCGCGAGGTCGAAAGGAAGGAAAAAACGCGGGAAAAGGGGCAAGCGGGGCCGGGGGGCGGCGGGGGCGAGAGGAGACCAGGCAGAGCCACATGAATCAGCGACATCGTTCTTCGTCGCATGATATATCGCCCGCCATGAGTAAGTGGTATCTCAAAGCGGCGGGCCCATTCTTGACTACTTGCCTACTTCGGCTTCTCGCGCGCGTCGACGACGGTGAATTTCAGCGCGCGCTTAATAACCAACCGATCGGCCGCCTCCGAAAATACGTTCCAATTAAAAGCGAGCGAAATCGACCCGCGCAGTTCCGCATACGCTCACTTAATGCCGCCACGAGAACACGTCCTATACCGCGCAAGAGTTATATATCGGTATTATATCTATATACATCACGCCGGCCCATCTCTGATAATATCTTGGGATCTTGTGTATCTGAAACTTTTCGTGTGCCGCAACCTTTTTAACGCGCGTTGCAACGTTATATAAACATCAGTCCGTTATTCGAAAAGGTTATGGATCTTTTTCTGTGCCTAATCATTGTCAAAAGAGCATACACTTTTTAACACCTTTGAGTCTCAGCTACAACTTCCAGGTTGCTCGTAAAAACCGGCCGTCTGCGGTTTCGTGACCGTTATTCGGCGATTTGCATCATTTTGGTCGTAATTATTCGTGTTTCAGGACTTTTATTTCTCGTTTATTTTAAGGTTTTTGAAATTGATTTTCTCGGGTATGAATACGTTGAAAATGTAGGATTTTATTTCAAAATTTCTTGATTATAATGTTACGTATTTTCAGTTGGTCAGACAGTAAAAGTGTATGTAATATTATGGAGACATAATAAGAATTTTTTGTAGGCAGTAAAATCATTTGGGTGATGAATCTTGACTGACTCAATACAGATGTCGCGCCGACCGCGAGTATAGGGCTGTCAACAACGTCCGGAATTTGCATTTTTTAATTTTTTTTCTCTCGAATTTTACATTTTGAAGAAAAGAAATAACAGCAAGTAAAATTTAAACAACTTGTACTAATCGGTGCAAACAATGCATTAAACTGAAATTCAATTACAAGAAGCTTTCACCTTTACATTCCTTTCAATTAATTTGTCGTAGCTTCATCTTTCCGCGCAATAATGCACGTTCATTTTCAATCCTGAAAAGTCATCAAGTCGTGATTCCCTGTTACAACGAAATCAACCGCCAGCCATCGTTAATTACGTTTAAATGCAATTATATAATTAAGACAGCCGCTGAAATCAATCGGCGGCGGACGTTTTCCCGTGCGAATCTAGAGCGCGCGCTATTAATTGATAGCAAAACCAAATCGCGATCTAAATTCTAACCTTTTCAACTTTCACATTCTCGAAATGGAATATTCAGATGAACGCGGCCTAATGAAGATTAAAACCGCCCGATGATCAAACCGTTTTCTCGTTCTCATGAAATCGCCGGCTCTCTCGTGACTTCAAAAAGAAAACCATAAATGCGTCATGAACGTTTGAGAAAAAAAAAAAGAAATAGTTGCAAAATTTACTTTTGATAGTATGAATTGATCATATTTTTGTAAGATAATCAATTATATTCAAGTATTTTTTCGACACATTAATTCTCTTTGAGATGGTAATATAAAAGTGTCATAATTTGTTATTAATTCAAATATTTAAAATATTTAAATATATCTTTCCCCAGTGGACTTTGCCTTCTTAAACCCCACTCACTGATATCGTTTCCATCAAAACTTAAATAATTAAAAATTTTTGTGTAAGTATTTCGTAGTAGAATTGGAATTAAAAATAGGACATGGTTCTGATTTGGAAATTATTAAGAAAAATTATGTACAAAAAAGTGTTGTATTACATATACGTAGGATAGAGTGAGGTAGAGTTAGAAGATTCGATAAAAAAAAAAAAAAGAAAAAAAACGAAAAATTGCCAACTCGCCAAAATATGTCTGATGAGGTTGATACATAGTCTAAACAGTAAATTTATGTCCTTCCATCGGATTCTTTTTGTTGTTGCTATCAAAGTAGTCTACATAATATTTTCTGTTATTGTAATAGAAATATTTTTCTCCCTGTAAATAAATTATTATTTTACAATAATTTATTTAGAACTCAATTCTGTTTTGTCTGTCTTTAAATTCCATATTGTTTTCATGTGGAAAAAAATGTTACCAGCCAGCTGGCATTAATCTGGCAAAAGTCTAGAATTTGTACGTGAGCCAGACTTATGCCAAATGCATTTACAAATGCTAGACTTTGTTTAGACTAACAACCAGTTGATAGTATTTTTTTCTATGTCGGTAATTACTATATAACCTCATTCATTGGCACATAATATTCGTGGTTACTATAAGGTAATACTAACTTATAAATATTGTGGCTTAGAAATATTGGCTAGCTTAGTAATCAAGTAGCCTAATGCAGCATTTTACGGGCCTGCATTACATAACGCATGTATTACTAAATACAGAACTATAACGACATTTTACTCAATGTGGTAAACTGTATCATTCGTTCTACTCACAACATAAAACCTTTTTATGCATTGTTTTGTTCGGGTTACTTTGTCTTGGGATATGTTACACGCACCTATGTTACACGGGTGCAACATACATGTGTTTTTTCACGGGTTGTTCAAGCGAGCACCGTTACGCCGTCAGACTTCAGTGGGCCTAGCTGACCCATCATTCTGATCCCGCTCGCTTCATTCATACTTCATACGGCACGAGAGCCCGTTTATAGGGTTCCACCATTCACTCATGCAAGCGAACTTTGAATTTATGTTTCTATGTGTAGCATCTAAACACAGTAGAGTATAAAGTTGCTTATTTTTAGAAACATTTCTTTATTTTATCTTACACAATTTTTGATTGCCAGGAAAATGTCTCTCGAATTGTTGATCAAGTTACATTTTATTACAGCACGTGCATAAAAATGCACCTATTTTACAGTAGAGAAACACATCAGATTCTCTTCCTAAAATACGCAACTTGGAAGGCTACCAATTATTTCTTAGGTGAAGAAGGTCAGCACTCCATTAAACATTGAAATTTCTGCAACAACCCTTCGTTTTACTGCTCATTATGAATTCACCCTCAGAATGATCGCTTGCCTTTTTGTCTTGTTGTATAGCACACTGTTGTCAATTCTTTTGGTGTCAGTTCCGATATTTCAAAAGAGAATACTTAAATTTGAAGAAATAAACCATTTTTGTTATAAATTCAATTATCTGATGAAAATGTCAAAATGATAATAAATTGTATTATTAAAAGTAACCGTTTGTGATTCTATTTCTAACTATTTTAGTGGCATTTCCTTTAACATGTGGCATCCACCGACCGCGTCGCTAGGTGAAACGTATGTGTGTCACGCGTACAATGCACGTGACATGCAAACGAGTCTTCTTAGCTGGGCCCCGGATTTACGTAATGCCATTTCCGTATAAAAAATGACCGCGGAAGGCCATCCGCGGGAACATGGCCCCCACCTAAATTGCGCACGTGCAACCTTTTGAATTGGCCGCGCTGTAAAAGTCAGCAATAGAAAGTGTGCGATGAAGTGTTAACGTTGCATTAGCGCTAAGCGATTTGGACGATCCGTCAGGATGACCGGGCAATTTGTTCGTCAGGGCGGATTGCGACCAGTTGCCGTGGCTCGTTAATTGAACGATCGTCGCCGCCAAGGAATCGAGAGCTTGGGAAATGTTTTGTACCGTCGTCACGTGCTGCCATCTCGCATTCGGCGGCAAAACGTGACGCACCGACTACGAGCCGCACGTTTGCGCGCGAGCGCTCGGACTTCGTTGAGAGGACGCGAATACGCTTCGCCGGAGCATGCCAGAAAATCCGATTGTTGTGCGAATCTGTTTGATAAGCATATGTCAAAGCTGTCTGTTGCAATGTACTCGCAAATGCGTTAGGAATACACGTGATTACGTGACGTTAATCGAACGGTCTCGTGAACGAGTTCTTTTGTTTGCAATTTGCAACGGGAGAATTGATTTACATTTTTTCCTGGATTCTTTTAATGATTGATTATAACAAAGCAATAAAATATCATATAAATATGTGTATTCGAATAGCAGTTTTGATCGCATTTATTAAATGGTTGATAAATATACACTAGAAAAAAAAATCAAATTAAAACAGCATTTAGGTATCTTGTGACAGCATAGGAGAAAATGTTAACCTTTAAAGTGTTCAATTAAAGTGTGAAATTGTTAACCCAACGGCGATTGATGTT
>JABFOV010000514.1:0-37037 GCA_022817685.1 Aradophagus sp. ZL-2020 | reverse complement strand
CAGTACGTATGTGTACCATATGTGCACGTACATATACACGTTGCAATTCACGCAAAAAAAGTATAACGAAATAACAATTTTAAATATAAATAGAATCTCTCCAACCTGAGTTTCAAATTTAAACACCTGCAATTAATTTTGTTGTTGCTTTAACTGCTTGCTGCTTTGTGGTTAGATAGTTATTTAAGTTGAAACCACAAACGGCCAAGTATTTTATAGCACTTTGTTTTAATGCTTAATTAAACTTTGAATTCTTAATATAAATAAAGCCAGAGGACAATTCATTACGTCCTAAAGTTCTCAAGTGGATTTCACGGAGATTACCGTACTAAGATATGTAGAAAATGAAATCGATAAGATTCAATTTTCCTGGCAAAAATTAATGTTCCACGAAGGTAGCCGTTTGGGTTTCCTTGAAAAAAAACTTTAATTCGTCTGATCTTTTCCTGGAATGATATTACTAACTCACCCAATTAAGCATCGCAAGCATCTTTGACGAAATCATGGAACTTACCTGTAACATGGAAAAATATGTTAATTAAATTTCAAATTAGTAAGAATATTTCATAGACGGAGTATTTAAGTGAAAAAAATGATGATAATGATAAATTTTAACTCGGAATGTTTGTAGTGATATCAGATATTCTAATAAATTATGATATATATTAAAAAATGTGCTCTGAGAAAAATATTAGCGATATTTGAATCAATAAAGAAATTAAATTGAATTTTAGTAGAAACAACTAACTTTTTGTTGTCGATCTAACTAATTTTTCATCAGAGATAATTAAAACACTTTCCAACGCAAAATTCAGTTATTCCAAATGAACAATGTTCTCTCACTGCATACTTACAGTATATACTGAAAAACTTAAAAACGACTGAGTCGTTTGCGTCGCACGACAGAGTATTGTCCTATAGCTCAGAACCTCTGAACATAAACAAGAATAAATACAACGAAAAATTCCATTTAATCATCCTTGTTTAACTTTAGAAGTTACAAATATCTGTCTCATTTGACATTAATCAGTTGTAGGCCGCAAACGATTCAGTTATTTTCAAGTTTTCCATGCATCCATAAAGCACATTCTTTCAGCAAATTACAGAGCGCCAAACTGAAACGAAATCACCTGCCCGTGGAATTAAACGAATCAGAGGGGACAGAAATGAAATGAGGGCCCAACTAGGGCTAGTATAAAGATGTGTGAAAATTACTCCCGGAAATACGATAAAAAAAACAAAACAAAAAAATTTGGCGAATCCGTGGCTAATCCGACGAAAGGTCCGAGTCTGCGAGCATGCCTCTTCCTCAAATCAAACAGACCAAAGCCCCTTTTATTAAAAACCAACAAAACACGGTTGCTCCCCGTTCGTTAAAAATAATCGGCTGTTTGAAACGCTTATCTTAAAAGGATTTGCTAGCCGGGTCCCGGGCGAAAAACGCTTTAGTGTCCTTTTGATGAGACGGCGCGAGGTCGCCCCTGCCTGCGCACAAAGGCGGCGACGCGCGTGCGTGTGTTTACGCGGACGCGCGGATTAAAGATATTAAAGATAGCCGGCTCTCGCTCTGGTCTGCCGCGCCGTCTATTTCCGACCCTTTTGTCGCCGTCGCTGCTACAGCATGCGGACTCCGTGTGCCGCGTCTCAACTGCCGCCGTCAACCCAGTCACGGTATTCGCTCCAGTGACCATACCGGGTTTTGATCGACTTCCGTTTCTGCCGTCAATTTCAAAGCTCCAGGCCACGCCGCGGGTGAAAACTAAAGCTGACGAACACGGGTGGAAAAACAAAGTCACCTTACTCGACAACCAACTACGCGTTCGGGGGATCGTTAACATTTTGATGTTGAATCGATGTTGAAAGAACGTAGATTTCAATCATTACTGTTCCAGTGTTCAATTTTAGTGTGTAAATAAATCTTGAAGAAAGGTTTTGAAAAATTGGTCTTTTTAAAAGACAGAACAAAATCTTAAATAATTATTTATTTTATCTTTAAATTTTGTTCGATTGAACTTCACCTTAAACTGAACAATTTTGAAAATTTCATGTTACAGCACGTGGTTGCAACATTTCACTGAAAATCTGAATGTATATAAAATGGAATCTGTAAAAATGTCGGTTTGTAATGAGTGGATTATTTTCATAGTAACTGTATTCTGGTTGTGAGTTGAATTTACTTCATACGAGAATAACTCTTTTATAAGAACTGAATCTGTTAACGTTATTGCGAGTAACCACTGTCCGAAATTCCAGTGATTCACATCTGTGTAGTGTAATACACTTACTCGTTAGTGGTAGACCAACTCTATTCCAGCATGGTTCAGCGTCAAATGAACGTATTTCTCAACATTGATTTAACGAAAAATCGACGAGCGGTACATCCCTCCTTTCTCGTTTATTTATACCTCCGCGCTTTCGTATGCCATTTTTTTTTCTATTTCCTTTCCTCATGCGCGATCGCTCTCGTCGCTTTCTCTATTCTGTTTCTACCCCCTCCCCGCCCCTTTTACAGCCTTTTCCCCACTTTTCGCGCGTGCTCTTCTTCATTCATTCTTTTCTCGTTCTCGTTTCTTTCCGTTCGTTTTGGTTTTGAGGCAAGCTGCGCTGACTTTTATTGCTTCGCTGAAAAGGGGGTCGTGTCGGAAAACGTGCGGAGTCTTTGTTATTTTTTGGGCTTGCGTTCGGTCGGAAAGGATTTACTCGTTGCCAAGCAATTTTTTTTTACACCGATCGCCGAGGAAATAATCAGTCTGCGATGTACCTGGCAACACTTTTGGTTTAGTACGGAGACTAGAAGTCTGGTCGAGGTCTGGCACAGCGTACGATAAACCGACTGAAAAATGATTGCGAGTTAGACAGACCCTTTTGTCTAGACGATTTCCAATTCGTTGCCAGACTCTTTGCCCGACAGTTATCGGCTATTTCGCAAAATTTGTGTAGAGGGGTAGACGTTTTCGGGGCAATATGCGATAAAATCGTTGTTATCAATATAAAAAGTGGCCATTAAAGACATAATATTGATGGTATTTTTTAAGGACAAAGAAATTGCAGGGTTGTTTTTTGCAACTCAAGAAAAATATATAAATAATGTTGCAATAAAAATGTATGAACTTGTACTTATTCTTTGAAGTATAATCGTACTAATACTTTTAAAAAATTTAAATCAAAATTTTAGACAGAACACGTTTTCTGGAATTATGAAAAAATTGAGTAAAATTTTCGCAGCGTTTATTTACTTTTCTCGTTAAAAATTTTATTTTTCAGTTGAACAACGAAGTTTGAATTTGTTCCGGGAAAAGAAGAAACGCTGCGAAAGTTTACCAAAAAAATTTTTCGTTCGATTCTTTTTTAACAGTTGTATGAGTATTTTGATTTAACGGCGACAACGTTTGTTGGAAAGAAACGGGGACGAGCGGCAGGGACGTCGTTGGAGTTGGGAAGTGGTTTTTCGTACGCAGCGGCTCAGGAGTTTTAAGACAAAAATTACGTGAAATTAGGGTTTTGATGGTAGTTACTTACACGGGAAGTCCATCAACTCAACGAGATCGTTCTCGACCGCATAATACTTTGTAAATATTTGTCGACCCGGTGTCTCTCGAGATTGTTTTAATGCAATTTTTATTACGTTTCGCAAAACTCATTGACACGTTTTTTGTTTTCGGCACGTGTGCGAACAAATCCGCGCTAGCGTTTGCTCGCGGAAACTTTTTTACGAGGATAATGTAAATGAAAGCGGTGGCTTCATAATATTCTTGAGTTGGCAGAAAGGAAAAAAGATCATACTTTGTTTTTCTTTTAATTACGTTATTGATTTCTGAGATAACGGCATGTATTCGCAGATATTATAAAATACTGATGTATGTACACGGAGAAAAATAAATTTCCATTTTTGTGAGAATAATAACCGAAAGTTATAATTTTTTTCTTATAGATTGTGTAATATTGAAAATTGATAATTCTGGTGAAACGCGTGATAGTTCTACTGTAAAAAAAGCATGGTTTTTAATTAAGCAGTTATACTACCCACTAATCTGACCAGTCAAATTCCTTATTAATAATTGAAATATTTACATTCATTAATGTTCCATTTTTTATCGGTCACTTATAACACCTTCGATCTTCAATCTTAGTTCTAAATATTCATTTCAATTCCAGCTCCATTTACAAATTCACAGTTTTACAGCAATTTAAATTTTGTAATTCACAGTCACATTTGTTCTTCATGTTCATCCATTCAGGGAATGACTAATAAAATTAGTATGAATGAAATATAATTACAATCATAATCAACTCACCGACACAACTCACGTAATAATGATTATTATCGCGTGGACTTCGGTCATTCGATTTCACAATTTTTAATCTTAAAAGCATAACTCCTCCCCCGAAAGGCATTTTTATTTATTAACATTTTTTTATCTAACAGTTCCGTCGTCATACAAACGCAATATTTTTATATCATGCTCAAATTTAATATTTGGTTTATGAATTCCTTTTTACTTTGCATATCTACGAAATTGAACCACTTTCATATACGGCGAGCAAACATAACGAACGCTGTCAGTGCCAAATTAATACCATTCCGTTTTTGACGAAAGTACGACGACCCAAAGCCGCTTTAATTTGGTTGCATAAAAATACCGCCGATCTTTTACGTATTGACATTGATTACCTTCCCGGTTGAATATAATGAAATGCGCTTTACGGTCGGCCGATCTTTTCGCGACCTGTATCGCGATGAATTGAAACAGGGAGAGACAAGAAGCGGGAAGAAAAAAGCGATTCATTTGCGATCGCTCATAAAAGATCGTCGCGTCGAGTTTGGAAAATAAACAGCCACGTTGCGATCAATCATAATTATGGCACGGTCTAAGTGCCGCGCGGATTTGAGCCGAGTGCAGTTTCAGTTTCGTTAGTTTCAATTACCGAAAGTTCTCTTGGCGCGATATAACGAACGTCGCTCCGCCCCCGCGCCGCATTCCCGGCGTTTCTTTCCCCCGCCAGCCGCCGCGCTGAAATTTATTATAATTAACAATTCGAAGTTAATAAGCAGCCGCACATAAGTGCTTTATGACGTGGGACACAATGGCCGTTCGTTAACTGTTTCGCTTCTCCGGCCTTCCGCGACTTTTCAAACTCACTTAATTAATATAACAATAATTCATATAACTGCGACGATAATGGCTGGTAACAAGAATTGATCATCGGATTGTCAAGGATAATGCCTTTAGATACGAGTCAATTGGACGTATTGACGTTTGTTACGATGAAAGACAATCGAAGTCTCAACTCTGCCACTTTTTGATACTTGTTGCTAGGTGTTTAACATTTGACGGAATGTCTGCAATGGAATAAATTATAAACGAAAGAAAAAATTTTTTTGGAAGGGCCTTGAAATAAAAATATTTAAAATCTTTTGAAAAATGATTCAATTTAATGTGAAGGAAGAATACTTTTTTATTAGAGAAAAATTTTAATAATTTAATAATTGCAGATTTTGCACTTTATGGGCAGTTTACGTATCACGACTTTTTTTTCTACGTTTTTACTTATATTTAGACTAAGCAATCAGAGCGACAAAATTGCTAAGGCTAAGTGGTTCAATTTTGGTAGAATTGACAAAGCCGAACATTTCAAGTTACACAAAATTAATTTGACCATACAATCGATATTTATGGCGTGAAATCGGCGCAAGGTGTGACTTTAATTAAACCGTCGAAGAATTTGACGGGGTATTTGTAAACATTCGAAGGCGTCGTAAAAGCTGATTTACGATCTTCATTAGATCTTGTTGAGGGTAGTAAAATAAGTGGCCCTGTATCGAGAACATGATTTAAAATGTCTAATTAACATATTGAACAAGGCTGGTCAGTACAATACAGTCCTTTGACGTTTAATCGAAGGTTCGCTATCAAAATCAATTGAATATCATTTTTAAACAGTTGATTGCATGAAAAATTTCAAGGTAATTCAAAACTTCGATAGGAAATCGAAAATAATAAGATCACGTTTTCATTCTAGGTCTAAAATTCATACTAGGCCTAGTGATATTTTCCCTGTACTGCGAGAAATGAAATACAAGAATTTACTGTATGGTTAATAAAAATATATGTAAAAACAGTATGGTTTGCTGTGAAAAATAAAAAATTGTAATTAAAATTTTAAGCATAAAAACTGTAACAATTAACATATCAGTAATAATACCTTACCAATTATTGTTGTGCTTATCCCTTTGTTCACCAGTGTAATAATATAAATATTTACAATATTTATAAAAGTATTTCAATAATTACTTATTCACCATCCCGAGGCTGGGAAACAGGACAAGGGTTTGCCCCTCTTGATGCAAATAGTTTTCTCGATAAGTTTCACCCGATGAAAATAGTTCGTTTGGCGGAACAATGGAAGTTGCACTCGAACCAACTAGTGTTCAAATCGAAAGGAAAGGTGCTCTCGCGTTTCGGTCTGCCGGCCTTTTTCCGGCTCGGCCGCGATTGGTCTGCGATTTACGGGAAGCGTTTAATTGTCGAGGACATCGTCCGGGAATTTACGGCTTCGGTAACTGCAGCTTTATGATTTGCGTCCAATGGATCCGCGCAATTCGAATTTATTAATTATTATGACTCGCGGTAATTGTGTCGGCCTGGCAGTTGATCGACGTGCGGCGCTAAAATCGTCTGTTTATGAGAACGTAAAAGATATGACGCCAACCGTTTGGATATACTAGCGGCCTTTTTATCTCACCGCAAATTAACGATTCTTCCTTCCTACGTTGCGTGGAAATGAAATTATTCACTTATGATAATGTGCTCGTGAAGTTTGCCTCGAATCACAAATTCGAACACAAGTGCACACTTTAATGATATTAATAGATGATTTGAGGTAATCCATCGTGTTGAACTTTATAAAAACAGCGCCTTTTTAAATTACAATCTATTGTGATACATTTCAAACTCTAATAGCGATATATAAAAGTTGATCAAAAACGGCTCGTCTTGTAAAAATTGATCAAGGTTTGTGTGAAGCGTTCAGTGAATGAATAAATAATAAACGTATATAAGAATTAACCTTGTCATGCGTATCTCAATCAAAAATAATCGATCAAATTGGTTCCGCATTTTTGTTGTCGAGTATTAAAAGTAAATAATTTATTGGAACATTAATAAAGTTTAACAAACGCAAGTTCATTCATGAATTGTTCCTTGTTACTTGATGTCTTAAATCGAAGAATATGACAGAATATACACGTTTTCGTTTACTTTTAACAAACTGACGAGTAATTCAATAAAATGTCGAAAAAGGAACAAGTGAATGGAAACGTACGTTACGCTTTTCGAACTTAACGCGAACTCGCCGCGAAATTCTGCTACAAACGTAAAAGCAAGTAGGTTATATCCACATACAACGTTCTTGCTTTCATATCGCGCAAGACGCAACGTGTACACAAATTCATAAAACAAAGTTAAGTGGAATTCGCACGAAACTCAATTTGCACGAGTTAGCATACCACGCGGTAAATTCACGCGAAATTTTATTGGCCTTGATTTAAAAACGATGTGGGACACACAATCGCGCTGACGATTTCGGCGTGACGTATAAACGAACGCACTCGATGTGTCGCGAAATTTGAAGATGAAGATACGTGAAATTTCGTTGGACGCGTTTAATTTCGTGCCTTATTGCAGGTTCGTGTCGATTCGCGTGATAGCAATTAATTGGCTGGTTATTTTTGCGACACGCGTAATTGTAATAAACGTGAAAAATTAGTTTCGCAAAATTTAATGCAGTTACTCTGCTTGTTATTTCGGCGTATTTATTTTATTTTTTTTGTCTTGAAACTACACGGCTAATAACTTTATAATTGATTAAGTGATTTAATTTTACAAAGGACTTTATTAGACTTAATTGACAGCTGTCAATTATTTGATATTGGTAGCGATATTTTTTATTTATAAATGAGAATGAAGAAAAAACATTATTATGAAAATCAAATTAAATTTGTGTATTTTTTATATCGTTATAATTTGTAGATAATTAACTTATTTCTTACGAGCTCAGAAATTATTTTAATATTTCATTGTTGATGTTTTAATGCACGTTTCAACACTTTTATTTATTTTCAGTAACTCTGAATATTTTTCACTATTAAAGGCGTACGACGTACTGAAACTTTAATTACTCCACAAATTCGGTTGCTATGTTGTTAAACCACTGATATGAGTTTATACCCGCATTACAAACAAAGCTTTGCTTTGCAATGCAAATAATTAAAAAAAATATCGAGTGTATGTTATGTCGTGACATTTGATATCATAAATTGATGTAAAAATGTATAAGACGAATATAAAAAAAAAGATAGGTACGTTCAGAAAAAAAGTGACTATACGTGCGAAATTCCCAGCGTTTTTTTTTTTTTTTTTTATTATTAACGAACACAAACTTTGAAAACAAAATAAAACTTATTATTGTTGTATTTCATTGTTTAGCACAATTTTTGTACAAAAAGTAGATACAGTAAAAGAAAGTGAAATGAACAATTATAAAAATTATCAAATGGTCTATTTGATAATTTTGCGAGCTGCATAACAAGTGACAACAATTTCAATCAAATCGTTTCTAAGTTAAAATTCGTTGATAAAAAAGTTTTAGAAATTTTGTGCATATATATTTATCATAATTACTCTCTCATCCGAGACACAAATTTAAGCAACACTCGAAAGTCGGAAGGAGAATTTCAGCTCGGAAACTAAAAGTTGGCCCGAAAGTGACGAGGGTGGGAATCGTCATCGATCGCAATAACGAATTTAGAGCAACAATTACGGGCTCGGAATTATTCGGCGACTGATTTTTCATCTCGCGTCGAAGGGGTTGCGGACGGATCCCTAGAAATATCGCGAAAAGATAGATATAAAGTGGGCGCAGGGAGCGTAAGGTTGTTAAGTGTTCATTTTCCTAGCGTGCAGCCATCTGTCGTAGCGGCAACCCTCGGGCTTATAACGGGATCAAAAAACGCGACGGCAGCGCCGAGCGAGAGTACAAATTAATATAGTTCGGGCGACTGCGTAAATCTGCATACATAAGTCTCCTTTTCTTTCAAAATTACTTCGCATGTTGTTCCATTAAAGCTCCAAGCACGAAGGCAAAAAGCAAGCGCGGAAAAAAATGAGCAGAAAGTTGCGCTTATTGCCGCGTCATGTTAACCCAGCGTACTTATTTATACGCGCGCCGTATTCCCATCGCAGTCGTTTCGTTTACAATGCTGCCAACGAACGCCTATACGTTTTGTCAAATGTTTCTTTAAGTAACGAAAATAACTAACGTGTAATAGACGACAAAGAGAAGTTACAAAGACCGAGGTCGCGCGTGCTTTTTCTTCAGAAAACATAGACAAAACTTTTTTTTTTTTCATAGCCACTGTTGTGGATTTTCACGTTTTTCAAAGAGGCTCTTCGAAAAGTTTGTTTTAATAAGATGAGAACTTTTTTTTTTTTACTTTTAAGTCGACCAAATATTTTGTCATCACCACGAAATGACACCGTAAAGTCCACAGGTGACTTTATTTGATTGATTGAATTTTCTTTTTTCAGTAACAAAACAATGATATTGTTTGAACAAAAGTGTAACAAACAAATCACCCGGCTGAATTTACGAAATGATTCCGAGCGCGCAGTTACGCGATTAATACGTTCGTCCATTTATTGTTGACTGTTTATTATCCTCCGCATCAGTCTTAAATTCTCAGCTCGCAACTGTGTTAATTTGTCACGTCCCGAGCGAAGGATACTCGTCCGTTTTTCACGCGGATCGAATGAAATTCAAAAATGAAATACAGTTCGAAGAGTTCATTTTTTAGTTGCTGTCAGGTATCGCTTTTTGTCGCGCGCTTTATTGCCGTAACATTTACGTCACACTCGCGTCTGACTATATTCATTTCAGCGCCACTCGATTTTGCGTTACCGAGTTTTATCACTGCAGCATTGTTCTGATAAAACAAAGATGTTTTATCACCGGCGACGCTCTTTTTCCCACGTCTTACGCTACTTCCGCCGTCGTATTTTATTTTCACCGTCATTTCAGGAATCTTTTGTTTCTTACAAAATTATTTATCCGTCCAAAGGAAATCACTCCGAGTTCAATAAAGATTTTCTTGTCGTTGTTGTTGTTTATCGCTCGGTTTTATGGCCCGCTTGATTCATTGACTCTGCCATTTTATTCCGCGTTAACCTTTCCAGTTGTTCTTTCTTTCTCACGTGTCGAGTTTGAGTGAAATTTCAACAGTGCATTGGAACGCGGGAATTCAAAAAAGAAAAAAAAGAAAAAGAAAAAACGTAGTTTCGGGTGCTAAATAAAGGATTCCGCGAAATCACAAATAAAAGAAACGCATTACTTTGCAGTTTCTACGTTCAATTTAATTGAATTCAATTCATCAGATAATCGTTACTTTTTTTTTATTCGTAATTCAATGATAAACCAAACGGTTGATTTGAATTGGAAAACAGTTTAGCCAGAGTGAGTAAAATGGGAATAAAGTACGAAATGCGAATGCGAAAAAAGTTTTACAACAAGACAATAATAATAATAAAAGGACGACACCGTTCGCCGGGCGTTTGATATTAGCCAGCGTGAAATCGTACATCGGTCATTACATTACCATTGGCTCGGAATGGTTTTGACTTATCGGGTTTGTGGTTTATGGTCGCGAATCGGGATTCATTATAATATCATTACTGGCAGGGTATCGCGGCAATAAATGTCATATGATATCGCCGCGATAAAGTTGGCCTTTGAACAACCCCGGGACAAGTGAGACTGCCTTACGTCATTACGATAACACGTGCAACGAGATAAAGATTGATATCGTGCGCGAGATAAAAGTCCGATATCACTTTATCGTTACGGCTTGCTTCATAAGGGCGGCAATAAAATATGCCCGTATTGTAAAATAAATGCAATTGTGTCATCATGGATCCACGGTTGTTGATAAAATTATGATCCCGTAACATTTGTTATTATCTCATGAATTGTCGTGAGCTGTTTTACAAATGAAAATGTCTTTTCTTTTATCGTTGACTATTTTGTCAGGTGTATCTTGAAATTACGACTGGATTTGAAAATTCAAATTCGCCAATAAAAGTTTAAAAGTGAGATATCCAAATTATGTCTCGGGTGTTGGAGTCGTTCGTGAGTTTTTGAATAATTTAAACAAAAGGCGGACTTTACTGAGGAAAGTGAACTGAATGAATACTTAGATAGTCGATGTGAATTTTGTACTGAGAGAACCAGATAGTAAAGGCTACTATTTAAATGGTAAAAGTATACAGTTTTTATTATTTGAACTTTGACTTTTAATATTTAGTACCAATTTTTAATATATTGTTATAATTTTTGTTACAATAAATTTATTAACTATAAAGTGTATAAACGTCCTGAGATTTCCCTAGATCATGAAAAATTCAACGTCAATTTTCTCCTTACATTTGAAAAAACCTTTATATGGCAACCTTTTCTAGAATTTATACAAAGAAATTTAACGTTTGCCTAATGGAACACGTTTCTCCAAATTTAGGGAAAAAATTCAATGTGTATTTTTTTCCATGTAAAAATAAAATTGTTTCTTTTATTTTTCTTTTTTTTTGAATAGTCATAGATTAATTTTTCTTACTTCTGTTATCGATATAATAATTAAATTACAGCGTTTCAACGATCCAAATTAATCTGATCAAACGTGAGGCAATCAAGACAATCCTAATTACTATATTTGTTCAGTTATCGTAATTTACAGTCATGCTAAATTTAACCACTGCTCTATTTACCAACACTCTTTTCACTACAGTCCGACCAAATAATGAATAATATTACAATATTATAAATATTACATTAAATTTCTCGCAGTATAAAAGACTGTCCAAATCCGGAAAACCTGGAAAAGTCAGGAAAATTGATTCCTGCAACGTCCAACGTCGCCAACTTTCCCTTTTCAATTGACAACTAATTGCACGTAAACGATTCGCCACTTTTTTTCGCAACGCGAATAAAAATCTAATTGCTCGCGCGCGATTACTGATACGCCCGTGTATGTTGAAAATAGTAGATGCTCGCGACGATATTGGGCGTTAATTTATGGCTGGCCGTGGTCATCTGTCGTGTCAGCGTTTTGCACGCCAAAGTTTAGCGAAAGGGAATGAATAGAAAGAAGAAGAAGAAAAAAAAAAAAAAACAGTGGGGGCGAGACGAAAAAAAGGAAAAACGCTCGCGGCCTGAAGTTGCGTAGTAAATTGTGGCGTGATGCACGGCAGGCTGATAAGGCGGCCACGCGACTCGCGGGAGATAAACGTCGACGTGGATTTAACGAGGCTACCCGATCTGTCGTCTTTTTAATAAGCTTATCGGACGGTCATCGGCGTTGCAAAAATAATTGAACGAAACGTGTCACGTGCCTTCTCGATCGCCGACGAATTGGAAATTCGACTTCGAACGCCAATTAATCCTTTCGACCTTTCTCCTCCCCCTCCCCCTCCCGTATTCTCGTCATCGTACCTTGCATTTTTGATTACGCAAGTGTTTGAACGACGAAACAACCGGGCAAACTAGTTTGCATTTTTGCGACCATTTCGCGAGGAATAATAGAAATCGGTGTTTTAGATGTGCATTTGCGAATGAATAATTGACTTTTGAATAAAAATATTTTTCGGTTCCATGCAACGTGTTGGAATTTATGTTATTGGATAAAACAGTTTATTTATAATTTTTGTATAAAATTATTTATTCAACAAAGCAAAAAAAAGTAAGTAAAAAAATCGAGAAGGAAACAAAAATTAACACTTAAGTGAAAATCAAATCTGACTATCAACATATTAAAATCTATCGTTAAATATTTGATGGAGTACTCGATTGATGAATATTCATTGACTGTTATTGATTTATAGCCGAGCAAATGTATATTCAACATTTATCCAACGTTACAAATGTTTTAGGAAACCGAAATACCGTAACTTCGTTTCACTTCGATGGGCAAAGAAACTGATAATCGCATTTCGCATAACTTCATTTACGTTTGTTACACTTAATTTAATCCTTACTATTGATGTAGGCCACATTTGCGTAACCGTAACTGCTAATTTTAAAGTTTGTTCGATGAACGAGATGACTTCAATACATGTCGAAGATGTAATATGAGTATCGTTCACACATGTTACAACTATTGACGTTAATGCCCAGACAAATACTGTGATTTTAAATGGATTGTATTGTATTTCAGTTTACCTTCGATTGTATACTTTTTATGACAAAGTTATTGAAAAGAAATAATAGAAATCACGGCAATAACATTGTCGAAAAAGCGGTCTTCTGCATGTATTTTAAAATGCATTTTTTGTTTGGAAGAATAAATGTAATTTATTTTTTATTTATAAAAACGTTCATTATTGTATCTAATAAAAACGTGTCGTATAAAGTGTCAGTATAAAGCTGCATCTTGAAATTTTTTCGCGTGTACTAATAATATTGCGATAACATGGATTTCATTCGACCAGAAATAACGGGAGAAAAGTGGACAAATAAGTCAATGTTTATGATAAAATAATAGAATGTTAATCTGTATTGCTTTGGTATTGCATTATCATTGAATTTGATAGCATGTAATCGCGTTTTACAGCAATAAATAGGTATCTAAAATCCGTGCGTTCAGTTATGTGTAACGCCCTGTAAATGCAGCCGAATAACTTGTTAGCCAATACCTAAAACGAACAATATCGCTTTGCGTCCCATTATCATATATCTAATTCATATTCATATTGATTGTAATTGCGCGCCACGAAATCGTTGCTGTTTATTCGCCTCCGAGGCGAAACATAATATTGCGAGCGCGCGGTAAAAGCAGCAACATTTTTCGTAAGCTTTTTGCCGTGGGGTTTTAAACAAAAGCGACGTTTATCTCGCGAAAAAAAGGCTGTTACGTACGCGATAAAAATATGATTTTTTATAGACGTTAATGTGCTTACGGTTTGTTTCGCAGCCGTTAAAAAGCCAGGAAGAAGGAAGAAATTGGAAAAGTTAACGTTATAAAGTGCGAGGATAATGGACGAGCGAGAGAGAACGAGAAGGAAATCAAAAGATATCGATTTGGGGATTTTTATGAAAATGCCTCGAAAACAAACAGAGCCGCGGGTTAATGCGTTTGATATAACGGTCCGTCGAACGGCGTCATTAAAGCCGTCGCGTTTTCGGCCGAAACTCGTATCGTTCGGACGTTTCATTAGGAATTTAATATCGCCGGGAAAAAAGGCGTAAGGTCCGAGCGCGGCTCGTGTTCGTTTCCTAATATCGAGCGTCGCCGTGATTGCCGGTGCAGGACTTTTGTAAAAAGCATTTATTATCAAAATTCCGCGCGCTTGTCGCTTTCATTAGCAGTTTGCTATAACTTCCGGCGTTCGTACGTGACGGATTCGTCCGCTCCCGTCAACCTTAATGCCTTTTATATTCCCTGCCTTTCGGGAATTAAATTCCCGGACACACAACATCGCGAGCGCGCGAGTGCTCGCTATAAATGAAGCCGATCGTTTTTCTTTCTCTTAATCGTCGCCGTCATTTTGCACCGCCGCGTTGAGCAAAAACGGAGTTGCGAACTATTAACGTTCATGACCGGTAACTGCGTTGACGTTTCGCCAACCAAATTTATAATTGATATCATGAAACGAACGATTCGACTGTATTTTGTTTAACGCTCGGTACGAAGTAATTATCAAATTCGCGCAAGAAATGTACTGTTTGTGCGTGCGAGTTCTTGCTCCGAAATATTCTATTGCAGTTGGATTGCAGACGGAGAAAAAGTTGTTTTAAATTCAATATATTACATTCATTGCGACGGGAGAAATGGTTTCGCGGATTAGTTAAATTAAGAAATTTGGTAGTTTTGAGCTGCTCGTTTCTTTCGAACTTATTATTTCACGTAGTTTTAATCTACTTGTCATTCTGTAGTTGTTTCATTTAAGTTGTTTTTAAGATTTAAGTTTTGATATTTTCTTCAGGGCACGCATCTGATTTTCAATTGTAATTACTTTTAAAACTCACCTATACAGCACAATTATTGCGAATTATTTTCATTCGAAACTTACCTGTAACAAATGAAACAAAAATTATTAGAATAAATCAAGGTAAAATAAATCAAATTTAATTTTTAATAATAAAAAGGAAAAACGTGAAATCGAGTAAAATAAATTTTCTTTGCTCATCTTCTACACTATTACACATTCATTTTACTACTTTCAGAATCGTGGAATATCTCGGGCTACAATTCTTAAATCATTTCAGAATGATGGTCCATCCAAATAATTTAAGATAAGAATACCGTAAATTCAAAATTTAAGGTATCATTGTAAAATTCGAAGGAGCGTGATGCGAATTTTAAAGGATAAGTTCGTCGCCGCTCTTAACATTTGAACACCGTTTCTTCAGAATCCCGAGTTTTTGATCTCCGATAATGCATTTTTTGAAGACAATTTCACGCCCGTTTTATTGACAGAACATTCGGACCTACATGATAAACGAACGTAAATACATTTAGATCATCAATTCGATTGAGAATGCAAGATCGAACAAAATTTTGAATATCACTCAGCTTGCAATAATTTTTTAACTAGCACTAAAAAAGTACCGTCAACAATATATATGATTATGAATTAATAACAAATAACATCAATAATAACAATAGAATTATCAAATTACTATTATTTCAAAGATTGTTCCTTTATCAATAACCGAATATCATTCGCGATTAACATCGAAGTAGTGGCTGAAAAGCAGCTCGACCGACGACTCGCCTTTTCGCTTCGGAATGATAAACAATGGTCCGGTATCTTTTGGACGAGTCGGCGATGTATCGATCGAACGGCCCGTAATGCGGTATTTCGTCGTCGCCGTCACTTTCGGACACCGACATCAGGCGGCCCGTTGGATTTTATTCGCCGATACACAGTCATTAAAGCCAACTTCCGCTTGAGTGAGCAGCATCCGGCCGGGGCGCTCTTCGCTCCCACCACCCTCCCCACCTCGCCTTCCCTCTCCCTTCTTCTGCCCCTATTCCTGCTGTTCGGTCCGTTTTTTTTTTGCACTAAAGTAATATCGGCTCGTTTAAAACGGGACACGCGCGCGAAAGCGCGTCGTTCGTTTTCGGGGAATTTCGGGGCAGCCCGAGCGCCACCTAGCGTGACGTTCGGGCGTTAATTGAGGGAGACGTTTTTTGGCCACGCGCGTCCATCTGTCGCGCCACCGGCTGCTGAACGATCGTAGATCAGGGACGAACCCTCATCGCTCTTTGCGGCAGCTTTGCCGAGGGTTTGACATTAAAGATATTAACGAGCGGCATCGCGTTAATTCGCACTGAGTGGCCACTCCGTCATAGAACCTGCTCCTCGGACTAACCACAAAGGTGTTGACCCTTCCCCCGCCCCGGGAAATTATTGTTATGCACTCATAAAAATGCGCGTGAAATTCCCGTCGTTGAATTTTTTATCAACGAATTAAAACTTTTGAAAAATGATTCATAAGAAAAAAAAAATATTCCAACTTTTTGAAAATATTCTTTTTGAGTCACAAAATAACGTCTCGTGTATTTCTAAGAGTGAGTTTGTCGATCGGACTTGGTGCCGTTCGATCCCGCTTCCCGAATCGGAGCGCGTGCAAAAGAATCGCGATGTTTGCACAATAATTGCCACGTCGGATTTACGACTATGCATACAATCGCGGATAAACCTAATGCCAACGAATTCGGTGAATAATTATTCCCCGCGATTTATGCGCCAAACGAAAATACGGCGATGGTGAAAAAATCGCTCTGTTTGAGGAGTAATTACCGACGGTGATTTACTGCTGTATGCGATGTTACGATGTAACGATTGCCAGTGTGATATTGCAATCGTAGCTTCATCCTGATAACGCACGCGTTTGCAATAAATCGCATTTTTATTTATTTCAGTTTTTTTTTCAAATCAAATTTGTTATATTATTGTGTCTTCGAAGCACAATGTGATTCTAACGAGAAATCAAAATGAATGACGAAGTAACTGATATTTTTGGTAGTTTTTATCTGGACATGTCATAATTTTTCTGAGAATTCACATTGTTCAATGTGATTATAAATTAGTAAATTGTAATTGTATTGCAAATGTTTGCCGATGTAAAATATTTTTCCACGTAGAGAGATAGCTTGAACATGTTTTTTGCTTTATGTAACAACTCAAATATTATGTTTTTCATCCTAAAAGAATTCCATTAAAATCACGTTTTCACATATAAAATTGGTTCATAAACCTTTTTCTTTTTTAAATTCTATGATGTTTTTTTTTTTAAGTTCTGCCCTGTGGTTAAAAGTGTGTTCAAATAATGTTTCCATAAAGATAAATTCGATATGAAAAATGTAAAGACTTTAATTTTAAAAGACAAAAAGACAGCAGCTCGATCAATAAATTTGCAATAAATTGCGTTTCTCAATAGCGAATTATTCATTGGTTCCCTTAATTAATTTACTTTAAAAAACCAACTATGATGCGAGGGAAAAGCCTGATTTGCAACGCACCACAATAATAATTTCTGTTATTTGATATGCGAATTCAATTGTTTTCCTGTAATTACATTGAGGAAACGAAATAGTAAATTGTCCATACCTCTGTTACAGACAACAACGAAAGCCAAATTTGTCTAATCATTAATACTCAGAAACCTATACATTATAGCTCTCGAATAAAACGTTGAAGATGAAAAACCCTCGAAGACAGTACAAAATATTATGTGAATAAAGGTGTAGCAATAAACGAGGGGAAGAATATTTGCAGAATTACTGCCGCGTGAAATTTATAGGTTTACGTACAATTGCAGATAAAATAATGCCGTAATATTTGGCGAATAATAGCCGAGCGCAATTTACGCGCTCGCGTATGATCTGAGATTGAATAATATTGCGTCGTTCGATTAGCGGCGTTACCGCTTGTTTTAAATTTTACTACCCGATTGTTATGCAAGGGTGTTAAAGGCATTCGATTCCACATTTATATATTGAAATTAACTCGGCAAACGAATACAATTACCGCGCAAGGCGATATTCAAACCGGAGGATTACGAAATATTCTTATAAGCTTCGGTTCGTGCATCGCGCATTGAAACACATCAATTTATTTATACAAACCAAATGTATTATTTTATTTAATTGACTCCGGAATGCCAAAGTTTAGCTGAAATTAAATGCTAATCATATTTAGATCATTAAACTAGTTTGTTATGCAAATTGTTTTGTATTATTCCCTTAATGCGCATAAACTGCATTATCTCAATATTAACATACGAATACTTTACAGCGCACGTTTATGTAAATAATTTCAACCGGGGTATTTACAAAAAAGGCGCTTGAAAATTGCGTTAAAGTTTCGTCCTTTGATCGACTTTTTTTGGATCGGGCGAAAATAAAGCGGTGATTAATTTCCAATGCATGAGACAGTCTTTCCGTAAGAATACGTTTCATTAAGCCCCCGAGCGCAATGTTTTTTCAAAGGTTCACTCTTAGTGACAAACATGTTTTTATTGCTTGTCAGATGAAATGCAATCTATTAACCGGAGGGTATATCGCCTCGGATGAATGATCGCGCGGCACAAAAAAGCTATCGTTAGCAATAATCTATTACGGTTTTAGTCACCGTCCAGACAATTCCGCAACATTCATTTATACCGATCGATTACACGGCCGATTCGAGGGAAGCGCATAATTAATGCATGCGATATAATATGGTAACAAAATTGTTAATTAAAATAATTGCGGCGCTACGCGGGAAATCGATTGCGCGGCGCTACGACGGAAATCAACTGATTTCCATTCTAATGACGAGCCAACATTTTGGGACCAATAAAACTGTGCCGCGTCAATCGAATAATTTGCCAATTGTTGCTTAGACTGTGTCATCCCACGCAATAGCAATCAAATGAATCCAGTCGTGGCGCTAAACTAATTATCGCAATAATATATACGACCGCGGTAACTGAATTTACTTTGATTATAATATCCACTAATTTCTCGTCGTCTTCTGTTACTCGCTTTTACGTTCTATCCTTTACATTTTACGACGTAACGTATCAAGTTTGTAGTGAATCTTGTTACAAACAAAGCAACGCATCAACCTGCCTGGCGAACGGAAATCGATAATATCGCCGAAAATTTCCCACCCTTTTTACCGATATTTAATTGAATCGGACCATTGACACCGAAACAAAAGCTTATTTACAATTTCAGCGAAGACACAATCTAAACAACAAATCTACAAATGCTGGAAGGTATTAAAATTTTGTGTCAATGAAACATGCTTTGCAACGTTGGGATAATCAAGTTTTATCACTTATGCAATTCGTTTTGTTTTTACTGTTAAGTTTGCTCGATGCAAAGTTGTACAGACACTGTGTAAATGACAAAAAATTGATCAAGTTAAGAGAAGAATACTAGGATTTTTCAGTCTTTATTTGATAATGGTTACAATGGTTGCTTCGAATTAAATTAACGTAGCAACATAGTGTCTAATAATTACACCACACATTAAACGAAGGAATCCGGAATAACTTTTTCAAGTTTATTAAATTGCATTAGCTTTCTAATTGGTGAAGAATGCAAATATTCCATATCATCACCGATTTATAATCGCTTGTAATTTCAGTTTAGCACGTTGAATTCACTCCTACCTGAGTGACCATCGAATTCGACTAATTTTTTACACCGCCATCGTTACACCATTCGAGCTTTGCACCGAATTGTTTCACTCCGCTTATTTTGTACTACAAATTAAACTTCGGGGGTTAAATAGAGTATTCTAGACACTTTGAACTCTTAAATCTCTTGGAAACTCTTAAAGAAACCTAAAATTGCTAATTATAACTTGTTAATTGCATCACCATTGTCAGATAAAATGTTTGACCCACTTGAATGCAACTTTGAAAATGTATATCAGCGCGATCTGTAGAATTGTTCGTTCGTTTGACACGTATAACCTAAATAAGTTATATTTTATCCCAGTTTCATAAAAATTCCTTCAGAAACAAAGCCCGTAAGTAGTCTTATAATCAGCGCAGACGTCGTAAAAAGGCGGCACCGGAGAAAATACTTTCATAAAGATATTTTTCACTTTGTGAATTTTTTTCTCACGAAATATTCGTTAATAGCGACGCGTTCCACTTCCTGCGAGGAGAATAGAAAATATTCACAGTGAAATCATCATGATTTCGTGCTCTCGTCATTCTTTTGGGAAGAAAAAAAGGAAGTCAGTTTCCGTACCAATGACGCCTGTCGTTTTCTATCAAAAATTGAACTCTTGCACATTTGGTACAATTCCATGCAAAAACAAAGTGCGAAAATAAGAAAATTCTTATTACGTCAGTGTTTTCAAGTATTATAATGTCCATTTAAATGGGTGAGATAAATAAAAAATATTTTTCTTAAAATGATCACTTAAATTAATTACTGTTCATTTAATCAATGACAAAGTTGCATTATCCATAACAAATGAATTGCCTACGGGCAACGTTCAGCGAAATGTTTCACACGTCAAGTTTCAAAAAGTTGTATACATTGACACGCGCAACATTCCGCTCAATATTCTTCTACAGCAATTAAATGTTCCTCGTTAATTTGTTTCCTCCTAAAGAGTCGAAATGTAGTAAAATGAATAAATGAATCAACAAAGAATTAATTCATATTCGTAACCGGTCATGAGCCGATTAAACCATTTTATCAATGAATGTTATTTCAAAATGGCAAGTAACGCGTTACGCAAAATCGTTACGTTTTTTGAGTAACTTTACTTTCTTATTAACGAAAACGGTAACGTGTTATAACAACTTTTTTAATCCGTCACCTCAGTCTTCATATGTTTTTTTATTCAACTACATTTTTCCAAGTCTTTCCACTGATTGAATAAACAAGCAGCATCCCGAAAGGACGGGAATTCCTCCCTAACAGCTATCAATCCATTTAAAGCGAGTGATAAATTCCATTCTCCGGATTTTTATTTACTTGTAAACTGTAAACCGTCGCATTGGTAATGAAAAATGGCTTGACTTCGGCATCCGATAGCGCGAAATTATGCGCGGTGAATTTGAGCCCGCGGATTTCGGCTAGTCTGCAAGCCGACGATTGGCGAACGATTTTTCTTCGCCGGGAGACCTAGCCGAAAGTCAATTTCCATTGCATTAAAAACGTGCCGACTGTAAAAGGTCTCCGAATTGGATGGTTGAAAATAAATCCGCGGGTAATAAAAAAGCGGCCGGATCAGCAGATGGAAAGTAGCCGGCCCGGTCTTAGCCGCGCACGGGGCCATTATGATTACGAAATTGCTTGTTTCCAAGCGACACTTGCGCTTTTATGTGGTCTTCTATTTCGATGCCGGGGAAAAATCAACGAACGCCGCTGCCTCAATACGGAAATTCGATACTCGGAGGAAGCGCAAGCCCCAGGTACACTTTAAGTAAACTGAAACCATACTCGTAAGGCGAAGCACGGCTTATAACGTCGACCGTGGCGGTTTGGCTTTCAGGAAAATATCAACGCACTAAAGCAACCTCTTCTTTCGCGATTAGACAATCCGATTGCTTATGTGAAATACCAGACTGAAACGTGACGCGGCTGCTAACGCGTGGACCGAATCCTAAGAAGGGGAGGCACCGTCAGAAGTTCCATCCATCACTTGGTCTAACTATATTTCCGTCGATTATAAAAATACCCGGACCGTTCCGGGGAACAATGAGTAGGTGCATTTATTGTCGACGACTTTGAGACTTTTCGGGCGAACGTCTCAAACGAGCCGCCGACTTCAATCTTCGTTGCGGGTGTCGCTGTCAGATGGAGGGATAAGACGTTTGTCGATCCTTTCGCTTCTTCCTTGATATCTTTGTATATAATTTATGATGAATAACCGGTGGGATTAATCAATTAGGTGGAGTTAGAATACACTTTTATAATTTTTTTATCTTTCCATCGAGAAAAGTATTTTCATTTCTCGGCAAAATGCAATATTAAATTAGCATAATATTAATGGAGTTTCTCCTCAGAAGGAATTGAATTTCGATAAATTTTCTTTTTTGCACTTTTAATATAAACAACTTAGGAAACAAACAGTCGCGTAATTATGTGCTTCGTCGGTGAAAGAAAAAGGTGCAGCGAACGTTAGTCACGTCGCGATAAAATAAACACGGCAATTGAAATAACGACATCAATTCTGGTCTTCGCGCATTTCCATTTACATTCGCCGAGCGATTTTTGTAGCCGGAAACAAAAAGAAAAGCCCCCCGAACGTCTGTCTGTGTTGTGACATGTAAGCACACTCCACGAAACTCGAGTGTTATTTGATATGACAAAATTACCATTTCAAATACCACCGTTGCCCGAGTAACCCGAACCTTCGAGTGGCGAAAATTACCATTTTAGCGGCGCTTGAGTATCGCGACCAATCTTTTCCATTCAAAATAGTAAAAATTGGCCATGACTGCGAACAATTGATGGCGAAAGCAGGGAGCTCCTCTCGAGCTCGAAGATTTGCCGTTACTTTTTATTCGCGCGCCTTTTTGCCGCAAGAAAAGGAACGGACGTTGAAAGGAGAGAGAAATAAGATTTGCGGCAACAGAGGTACGTTTTGGCGTTTAATCGCAAAAACGCACGAGGAGGTACGAAAATGAACGAGTCCTGCCGCGAACGATATTGTTGCATATTTAAATCGTAAGCAACGGACCCAGTTCCAGCGGGATAACGCGCTCGGGAAAAAAAGAAAATATATTATGAAAAAAAGCCATTTGTTTTATTTCACGCTGCTTGCGCGCCGGCGGTTTCGCGTTACACCTCCGTCAGTGTTGGTCGCGTTACGTTAGAAAATATTCAAGGGTGCGTGTCTGGGGATCGCCAAAGCACGCGAGTGTCCAAATTCACGTCGCGTTACATACGAGCGTTACGCGAAACTCGACGTCGTCGAGCGTTATTCCGTAATTGCAGCGACGGAGTATTTTATCCAAGGTTTATCCTTTTTACTCGAATATTTACGAAAATGAAACTGCATTTCGGAATCGTATTATTATAAACGAAAAATAAAATTCGGCGATGTCTTTACATGGCAAAAAACACTTGCGAAATCTACATCACTCAATAAAACAGATTTACTTTCGATTGAAGTGCATCCGCGTTGAGAGAAGAGGAGTCGTTCGAAAGCAAAAGAATATTTTGATGAGTGTATGAAGGAGCTATCGAATTGCGAGAATATCAGATTAATCTTGAATCTCGAGGTATTAGATTCGCTCGGGTCATTATCCGTGATTTTTTCGCAAATGATTTAATGTCCTTTTCCTTTTTTACAAGCGGAACAGAGAAAGGAAAAGGCAGGAGGAGACGGGATTTACGACTCCGTCTCCAGCGAAAAGAGCCCTTGCGATGGCAAATAAGAAACATTGTTGATCGTAAAGCGCGGCTTACGCTAAATATCGATCGGCGCGGCGTTTTCGTTCAGCCGACTGAAAAACAAATTCCTCGAGCAGTCGTAACCCACTCGCGCGCGATTCTTTATTTCGTCGCGGGTTTTCTTCCTCCGATCAGGCGGGGCGCTTTCGCGCTGACAAAACACACGTTGCACTCGACTACCTGCTTTGCGAAATTAATTTAATTGCGCGCAGTAACTCAACGGAGCCTGAAACTAATCAGCATTAAGTTTGAGTTTACTCGCAACAAAAGCGACACCTGTAAGAGTCGTGAAATTAACATTATTCCGCGAATGTAAATGTTTCTGCGAGAAAGGATTCAGTAGAAGGGAGCGAAGAAAATAAAGGACAATCGCAAAAAAATGATACACTTTCTTCGTTATCTTCACGATCGAAAATATATTCGTTAAAAATCTTGAACCTCTTTAAATATCATTAAAGATCTTAGTCATATTCGTTAAATATATAATTCTTAAAATATTTTTATCGTTTTAAACGCGTATTTCACAGAAATAATTTTAATGAAATAAGAATGAAATCAACGGCAAGTTATTCGAAAGCATTAAAAATAAACATATATACATGTATACGATAATAATGAATTAAAAATAAAACTCTTTTTAATTCAAAGTTTTTTCTGTTCGATTCCCGGATATTAGTTGAACGTAAGAAATATTTGACGAAAGTTTTTAAATAAACTTAATTTTTGATCAGTCGATAGGTTAAAGGTAAGTGTAGGTCATCCTGTTTCTCATTCAACGTTTTATGAATGTTGAATTATTTCGAGGTGTCTGTGACTATGTATGTATGTAACGTCGTGCAAGATTATACATAATTTATTAGCGCCATTCGTGATACTGTGGTCTAATAACTTCAACTTATTCTACGTGATTTTGAAAGAATTATACGGAAATTTACGGCGACTCGGTCCTGATTGAGTAGAATTCGCGATGAGGTCGAGAATGATAGATATTCAGTACCGAGGAAGTTTGATAAAAATCTTTAGCCTTAAAAATGTGCGCCATAAAAGTTATAGTATTTCAAAACATGTTTCATTTATCACAAAATATTTTCTGACTATCCGGTAGTGCACATGTTTATCCAGAAAGTCGCTTTTTTAATCTCGGTAAATAAATAGTATCATTTATCCATCAGGGAAATCATTAATCGGAATTAAAAATTTAATTAAAAAATCTTGGTTGAAGATTTCATTTGTATCTTCAGAACTTTGAGATAAAATTCAAAATGAATTATTTACCTTCGAACGAAAAAGAGTATATTTTGTAGTACAAATTTCTTAATTTTTGTACAAAACTGATCAGTTTTTGTGCAACGTAAATAAATTTCGATCGAAAAAAAATCGAAACGAAATTGTTATATTTTGATGCCATGATGACATTGGCCGGATTTACTGTCTGCCGTAAATGCAAATTTTGTATTTATTAACGGAAGAACAAATGTTGATAAGAATCAAGCAGAAGCGACGCTGAGGCTTTTACGATCTAAATCATTTTGTTGCTGAATAACGCGGGCCGCTCTCTCGGAGTCGCATAAACTTCAAGTCCGTCCTTAAGTAACGTACCGAAGCATATGTCGCATTACGCGTATTAGGACCGCGACATCCGAGAAATTTATAACCCTTTTGGTGCGAGCGTTTCACGACAGCGCCGCTATTTCCCATTCAACCGCGCTCGTATTGCCCTCGCTTTAGCGCCGCCCAAAACTTGAAATTATCAAGTTTTGCGGCGCCGAATATTTCGCGCAAAAATTACAATCCCAGCGAGCGCGGGGACCACCTCGACAACTTGTTCCGTGAGCCCAAGTTTAAGCACGTGAATGCCAACGAGATTGGGCTTTTGCACACAACCGAAGTTTCCGGCAGCCAGTTGGGTGCTTTATTTCTATGCCACTTTACCAAGTAACATTCGGATATAACATAGACTGAGAAAAATTCCTTTAGTTTAAAATACCGAAAAATTTACTCAGATTTACTAGACGCTCAGTTAAAAGTGAAAGAAAACGATCCAGAATGTAATTTTAAATTAAAAAGAACTAATAATGAAAAACGTTTTTATGATAAACATAGTTTCAATTGAATGAAAAATTGTTTTTGTAAGATGCAGTTAAAACTGAACAACATGATCTTTCGTTTCACAATCAATCAACTTGGTTAATTTCATTCAGCTGACAAAATATTGCAAAACCTGCTTATTATTTTTCGAAAATATCAAACGCCACCAAGACCAACGATCGCGTACTTTCAACGTGGCAAATAGTTGCGATTGCATGAATTTTCGTTGAAACAAACGCGAAACGATGCTCAAGTATTCATCCTGGCTTTGTCGAACAGCGCCGAGCCATAAATTGTACGATGCTTTAGCCATAAGCAGCGAGCGCCCTCCGCGCTCACTAGCCGTGCGGCTTTTAACAGACAAAATACATCAGCTAAGTAATTTGTGCACGCCGAAAAATTCACTTTGAACAAGTTTGTCATTTCGGTGACGAAAGGGTGACGGCACGATGCAACGCAAAGCACAAAATGCAAATGATAAAAACGCGCGCACGCAAAGTGCGGCGCGTTATTTAAAATTCAATAAGACATGGTTCGTTTGATATGTGATACTAACGCCGTTAGGCAGCGCGGGCTCAGTGATGTAAATGACGTAAATTACAAGGTTTGACGTAATGCAAGACGTGATGCACGCGCGCCATAATGTATGTTACTTTAAAGATAGATGGCGCCTGGTTTTGTACGTTGTTTGAAATAATGATGAAAGGTCTTATGAGGGAGGAAAAAAAAAAGAGTGGCCGTGCTGGCAACAAATTGTCTTAACTCCTTTTTAGGTCAGTGCATTTTACGTCTTTCCATTTAAAATTACCGCGGCTTTTTTTTTACGACTTTGTTACTTCCCCGGCCGCCTTAGCGCCGGGCTTCCCGCTGAAAGATTGCCGCTCCAAAAAGTGATACTTGTAACATATTCATGAATACTAATGTCATAATATAGAAACACGGGCTTTGAGCGGATTCTTTGTCAAAACACGTGGTTGCTACTCGAGATAATAAATTTGCGAAACGCCGCGATGGAAAAAAGTTGCTTTCGCAGAAACGTGCAAATTTTGCGTCCGAAATAAGCAACTTGTTTCTGATTTCGCCACTTTATCCACTGAGCAACTTTGCTTTTACCTTTTTTATGCTGCAAGCTCATTAAACTTTAAAGTAAATTACTTTGTGAAAAGTAATCTTTTTTTTCTTTTCTTTTTTTCGTTTTCTATTTTGCTTTCTTTTTGTTTCGTGTGATTGTTTTACAAATAACAGCGTTGCGTGAGTCAAAGCAAATGAAAACAAGCATTCCTCTATGTATAATGCGGGAAAGTGCGCTTTCTTTTGCAAGAACCCGAAACATGTTATTAAATTTAGACAAATGATACACATTAAGCCGCGTTTATACGAAATAGAAAATCATAAAGGATATGTGGGCGAGGTGCATCAAAATATTTTATAGGACTTTTGCGCGGGAGCAACAGTTTGCGAGATAATTGAAAAAGTTGGCTTGACAAGAACGTTACGAGAGTTTTTCAATTTTCTTGAAAACGCTTGGTTATCGAAAAGTTGCGTGGCGCGCGCGCGCGTGGAAAAAAAGATTTTTGCCCCATCGAGTAAGCGAACTTCCTCGATCACATTTCCGGCTGAAAGTAAATCATATCATCTTAAACTATTTTCAAACTTTGTCAAAGCCATCTGCAGATTTGCGTTGCATTTATCAGTGATACTTGTCGTAAGCCGGATGAGTAATTACGTCAAAAGACTAACCAGTGTTAGAAAATAAAATTCAGTTGCTGGTGGCTCGGCGCCAGGACAATATTTATTTATATAAATTATATAAATAAATTTATGTGCTGCTTTTTGTTAATGAAATTAATATTTAGGTATAAAATCTGAGTTTGTTATTATTATTATTATTATTATTATTATTATTATTATTATTATCATTATTACGCTGGAACGATATTTTTCAAGTATAACAATTTTAACGTTTTAATGATTTAGAAGGAATATTTGGTTTTGAAAAACGTATAATTTATTTGTCCAATACGTGTTCCATTCTTCGGCAACCTCGAGAAGTTGAAAAGGTCCTTTCTGAGATTCGCGCACAACGAAAGCGTGAGAATAATTCGCAAGAGACACAGAGTTCCAACTTAGCAAGTTGAAGCTATCAGCGGTTAGCGATACCCTCAGGAGGGTTGATGGAATTACCTGTTCAAAGAGTTTCTTTTCCTACTCTGAGTAGAAATTGAACTAGGGTCTTGTTAGGGTGGCGGACTTATGTCAAAATAAAGATCGCCCGCTCTATCGACTAACAAACTATGGAACGGAGAATACCGTGTATTTTTACTACGAACAACCCTTGCGGGAAAAAGGCGAGGGAAAACTGCAACGAAATGGAAACAATGTTTTGATGGAATTTCAATAAATACCAAGCGCCGGGTTTCAATTATCTTAGTCAAACAAAAATTGAAGTGGTTTGAAAATTTTTGACCGATTTGTTGTTTTGTATCCTCGACGACGAGAGAGAAAATTATCGAATGTGAAATTGTTTACGATAACACATCCGTACTTGTCATTCGAAACTACATCTAGATATAAATCATCTAATTAACGTTTGTCGGCAGTCGTTAATCAACAGAATTCGGTCGCGAAATTCGAGATCATTTTTAAATTTCATTTCAGTGAAATTTAAATGTTTGCAATGTTCAAATGTCACATTTACAATTAAATAACTTTTTTAAGCCATTAGCAACCTTTTGCTTTGAAAAATCAAATAATAGATTTATTTCTATTTAAGAAGTGGCCTTATGTATATTAAGCAATCATTCAATGTTACATGAATGAATTTTAATAAAAAGAGTTTTAAACAAAGTGAAGTTAGTTCAGTGTTTTTCAATTTTCATTTCATCAGTAGTCGACCGCGCAACTGCTTGCATCTGATAGACAGGCGATAGTAGAAAATGAGTAACGGTTTATTAGTAAACGTAACAGGTGCAGGTATTGGATCCGTGTAACTGATACCGGGGTCTTGTCAAACAATAACGAACGAACTAACTATTGGCGCAACAATGTAAACAGTTAGCGGTATTGCTAACCATTACTAAGTATCAACGATGGGGGCGACTACTAAGACTGCGCTTGTTATCTCATCTGGCACAGTGCGAACTTGCAACTTGAGATCTGCCCCGAAGAAGAGTATCAGACCTCGAGGATTGTGGCACGTTGTCGCTTAGGAAAGCATTAAACTTTTGCCTTCCAGTCCACCGAAATCATAATTATTGACAACGTTCTGGTATCCACTATCGCACGTAGTAGAAGGAATTAATTTCCCACGAAACTGCCGTCAATATTAATGCTTTGCCTGATAAATATCGGTGATTTATCTACGATAAAATAAATAATAATTTACATATATATTATCATAGCTGATTTTACCGATTGGTTCTTCTATTATTCGCATTTCTGTTCCCGCAGATCCTACCGAATCGAACACATCTGTCGCTGTTGATTCGACATAAGAAAATTGAAATATTAATGTGAATGCTGACTATGTGTTGCTTAAAAAACAATTTTTTCCGCGTAGAAACCCACGATTTAATATGCGAATCATTGCCAAATGTTAGCGCGCCCCAAAGTCGGCGGATAATGAAATAAATATAAGGGCTTTCAAGTCGAATAACCACATCACGCGCCTTTTCAAGCGTTATTTCAACTGGCGTCGCGCCCCTGCGCAAGATAAATGCACGCATCACACGCACAAGGTGCGCTCCGCCGGAGTGCCGTTTCTCTTGATACCGCTAATATCAATTATGAAATTCGCCTGCGGCTAATCAGCCTACGTGGGTTACATCTCGCGTCATCAATCGCTCGAACAAAAAACCCTCTCGTCTTTGTTGACGCTATTACCGGCCGAAATTAAAACACACACGGAGAAAAATGATATTCCAAACAATGTATCTTGTATTGTGTAACCAGTGATGGTCATTGCCAAACTGTTCAAATTTGCTTTCACATTGTATTTTTTTTGGTTCAGTCAATTTTTGATGTAGCAATTTCGTTGTGTGATTGGTTGACTCAAAAGATATGAGCTAAGATTTTTAAATGAAAAGTATATATGCCAGAAAATTTTATATATAACATGTTTTGTTTACTTATAAATGCATTACTCAAATGTAGAAAAAGGAACTTGTACACTGTTGTCTCAATAGGGACAACGTAAAGTGAAAAGTCATAAACCTGGTATCAAAAATGTATTTCGACCTCTTTACTTAAGAAATGCGAAGAAAAGTACTGTAGGTTAGAAAATGTATATATCAATACCCGATTGATCTGTATACATTTACTTTATATATAAATGAGTTACTTGAGATACAAGAAAATAAATTCTAATGAAAAGAACTAAACATAAAAAAGTTTTTTAAATTTTAACTATATCCTCATAAGTGGGGAGTTGAGTAAAAGAGTAGGGTAAAAGTAAAAGTATAGTAACGGAAAGTGGGATCGGATAAGAGTAGGGTTGATGATGGAGGCCGTTCACCGTGTAAATAATTATTCGTCGCGTGTCATCCGTGATCATCATGCTTTTTCTCGCAATTAAATATTAAGATTAAAGCGCGCTACAACAGAATGGAGGTGACAGGAGTGGGGACGAGGTTCGGGGTGGGGGGTTGCTGGTAAAAACCGCACGACGCTTGAATAATTGCTCGTCGCGTGTCGCGCGCGATCAACGCGCTTTTTTTATCTCTCAACTTATTGCGTCTTCCGTCATTTTTCGACCTCCACTTTCGCGAGTTATTGAATGCGCGGCGCTTCTGTATGCGCTGCTCGTCGCAGACGGGATCAACTGCCAGCGGTTGACATTAAACTCGACCCCTACTTCGCGGTCCGGATTGCAGTCGCCAGACACCAATTTTCGTTCCTCTTACTTTTTCCGGTATTAAACGCACGCTCTTTAAAACAATCGTCTGCGGCACTTTGGACTCGCTTCCGGAATAGGGAATACCTTGTCGACTTGGAATTTCGTTTCACATGGTGTAATTCGCTTGCTTCCGTCGGAAAACGAAAAAATTTAAATGAACGTGTCCGTCGAGTCAATGTTGAGTTTGGGTTCCCGGAACCGTGAATCAATGTTGATTTAAATTGTAAATCATTGATTGAAACAAAATGTTGTAAAGTTAAAAATTAACTTTGTGATAACAGCTAATTGATTATTAATAAAAATAAAAATAAGTTGCAATTAAGGTTATGTTTTTCCGTTTTATATAATAGGTGAATGTACGTGTCTGTAGAGTCAACGTTGAGCCAAACTTTTTCATTCTTTCTTTTCTTAGAAAAGTGAGAAAAATTTCAAAATAAAGTAAACTATAAATATTATAAAAAAAAATGTGTCCTATGTATCGCAGTTTTCTTTACAAGTAGTCATTTTCGAAAATAATACACGATCAAATTTAGATTAAAATTTTTCGTACTACATTTGAGCACCTTTTTATTCAATTCTGTCAATTCTGGTGAATTTCAAAAAGAGAATCGAATCGAAACGAGACATAAATATACAGAATTGCGTGAAGGCGTCGTGGCAAAGTCAGAGCAAAAGTTGAAATAAAATTTTTTTCGAAATTGTTCAAACTTAATCATCCTTTTTATTGTTACGCAAGTTTGATGGCTTGTAATAGGCCCGCTTTCGCATGCGTAAAAAACGTGTCATAAAAAGTCAAATAAATTGAAACGGCTGTTCTGATATTTCATTTGAAACTGAGGAAACTAAAACGGTGTGAGCCGAATTTTATCAAATATACGTGTTTTTAAATACATTCCTTTTGTTTCATGTAAAGCACAACTTTTTATCACCTGTATATCATGGAAAATTGTTTTTTATGAACTTGGGATCATTCGACCATGATAAATTTCTGCAGATGCGATTGTAAAATGTAACGTGTTTTATTCTTCATATTAATAATTATAATTAAAAAAAAAAAAACGTAAATGCAATAAATAATTGCGAAATATCATTGAAAAAGATATCAAAAATTGGATTAGGGTTGATGAAAGTTAGCTTTGACAATGGTTCGAAGGGTTAACGTGGCTCCCCTTCAGCGTTTGAGCCAGGATTGTCAAGTAGTAATGAGCTTCCCCTATTTACATACAATTTAGCAATTTACTACCAAGACACGGTAACACTGGTTTGAACTCTCGAGCGATCGAACTTTGTCACTATTTAGACGAGTTCTCAACTTTTGTACTCTCAAACGGTTTCGAAAATCATGCTAAATACTTAAACAGATCCCGACAAGTGAATACGCATGACTAATGAAAAATGAAACCAGCTTCAAAGCACCACCTGTCATTTAAGTATTGACGAACTTCCAGTGAATATGAAAAAATTTTAATTAAACAAAGTCAACGTTAAATGACGACACGATAAAAATCAAGTGCTTTGAATGTAATTTAAAATAAAATAAATAAATATATGTTGTTTCGTTCATTTATGTTAATGAGCAGAATTGAAAAATTTTATGCAACAAGCATTCGACGAAAATACTTACGTTTTATAATTTCTTTTTTTCTTCTCGAGTCGAATAAAACTTTCCATCGCGATATTTATTCCCTTATCTTATATGTGTCAAATCACTGAGTAACATTTCACGGCCTGTAATGGAATTCGGGCCATAAAAGCTCACGTGTTAGAATGTAAATTACATCAAACGCATGAACATTTTCTCAATTGGATAGTTCGTAACTGATGGCATGACAGTCGTCGGTAGAAAATTTCTATCCACAGTTGCCTAGCGATTATTAGCGAGAGCTTATTATTTATAGATTTGATATCTGCAGAATGGCGACATCTAAATGAAGGTGTCATTAGCCGTCGGACTGTCAACAAACGTTGGCGTAAATGGTTAACGCGGCGTCGCTTAGGTCCGTGACATCGCGTTAATTTCCGCGTCTGGAAATGAGATTGGCGGCGTTTATCTTGTTCCCCATGGCGACGGCCGTGCGTCCACCGTTGCCCGGTCGCCATCCCCCCACCCCCCCCCCTTTCTTTTTGCTCCTCCAAGACGATATAATCCAGTATCATTGCCATTCGATTCGCGCCTCCTGGCCGGCTTTAATGCCGTTTCGTTAAGAGATAAGAAGAGCGCAGAAACTTCTCAAGTGCGGGACCCCTGACCTCGAGCAAACTTTCAGCGATACGCCGCTGACAAAACTTTGCCGAAGAACGGAGCCGGAAGGAAACGTCTCGCGGTCGTTACATCTTCAGTTGCTCGCAATGGATTTTCAATGCGAAAGACTTTGCCGGCAAAGGTGTACTTTCGTCGGAGCTCCCCCCCCCCCCTCCCCCGACTCGTCGTCCTTTCTTCCGGCTCCATCATCCTTTCCTTCCTTTTTTCCCGCCTTTTTCCTCGAGCTCGTTGCTTTTCCCACCGCGGCTTCCCTTTTATCGCGAATACGTCCTGGCCATTGTAATTCCCGACTTCCTGTCAAGGACAAGGCGCGAGATCGATAAGACGTCCGACTTATCGGACGAATTTCTCGAGCTCGGCCAGCCGGACTGTGAATTTGCATAGTATCACGTCGAGCGGAACGCCGTCTTGCGGCATCGCTTGTATCGGCTTCGCATCAATTTATGGAACTTGGTCAGACGTGAAATTCTGCCGTTCGCATCCCAAACAGATAGGATTCGCCGGCAAATTTGTTTTCGCCGTTTTCCGGGATTTTTCCGCCCGGTGGCTGATCACCGGAAAAGTTGCGATTTCGAGCTTTGATGCAAAGTGCAGCGTACTTCGTGCAAGCGGAACATCGACCTCTTTTATTTCTCTTTTATTATTTTTTCTTTATAAATTTATTTTTCTTCTTTTCCCGTTCTTTTGCATGTGATGTTAATGATAGGTCGTTACTTCTTTATTTACTTGATTTTGGCGTTTAAGTTCCGACGTTTTATTACGGTTGGTGCTCGGGAACGAAATGTAGGTAAAATTGTAACACGCAAAGTTATCTAATGCATTTGGGGAAAAAAGTAAATGAAACGAAATTAAATTATTTGGTTACTATTGGAATGTTTGTATCAAATATTTACATGCGTTTTTAATTTTGTCAAATTTAAATTTAAAAATATTTTGGTTCAAATTAATTCATGTTCTTGAAGTTCCAATGTTTATTAGCAAACGAAAATTCGATTTATGACAGTCTCTATAATTATTAATGATAGTATACCTTATTAAATGAATAAAGTAGAAAATATTAATTAAACAAAGTAGAATATGTCTTAATACATTCGTTGTTTAAAATACATTTGTTTTATTAAAGAATTAATTTTTGTTTGCAAATGAACGTTGTAAACTTTAACTACTTATTGATATTGAATAAAATTTTTAATTGATAATGTTGTACTTATTTAAATTGTACAAATACAAAGTACAACAAAGTACAATATAAAAAGAGATATAATGAAACATTTTCTAGAAATCATTTTCACACAATGGAACTTTTAATACAAATTTATTATACAGAACCAGCTGAAAAAGAGATAAAATCAGAACGATGAAAGAAGTTGTACTTATAGGATTATCTTGTAATTTGCTCAATATCAAGTTTAAGACCTCATTAGCTACAGATATTATCAAAATGTGAAAAAGGTGTTATAAGCTCAGGATTACTTTAATGGGGTAATATATTATATGTAGTTCTATCCCGTAACTACAAAGACGTATAAATTAAACAAAGAGAGTTTAATTCTCGAGGAACAGAAGATAACGCTAATTAATCATTTAAGAAGAAGAAAATAAGAAAATCGTTTGTTAATACACCACGATAAAAATAATAATAATAATTAAAAAAATATGCCAGTTATTCGTTATACCCTTTAAAACACTTTTTTTACAAATCAAAGTAAAACCTTTTATATAAATAAGAAAAATATTCTTCAATGTTAATTCAACAATTTTACTCAATATAACACCTCCATAAGATTTGACCTAATTTAAAAGCGACTATAAATAAGCGTCAAATATTCAATAATGGATTCCTGATCAACATTGATAAATGTCTAAAACTGCTTGATAATTTCTATATTTAACATTCAATTTCTCCTCAATATATTACGTTGGTGAACTTCGTCTGTTATTAAAAGTTTCAAATTTCATAATTAATATCGAGGATGAAAAGTTACGATGAATAAAAAAAAAATGCAATTTTATTTCGGTGGGCAGATGCGACGCACTGTTCGCCAAGAAAAATACGATTTCATAAAATACAATTACTGATTTAATACTGGCTGCATATCACAAATTTTAATATAAATTCCTAGCGGTGTTAGAAATTCCGTTGAGTGTCCACCTAAAATTTTAAAGCTTGTTCTTTCATCTTCGATAAGAAATTATGTTGAAATTTGCAATATGCAGTCAGTATTCAATCAATGATTGCACTTTATGAAATCATATTTTTCTCAGTGTTGGAGTGAATACGCTGCGATGATGAGAATTCGATAATTATCGGCGGCTGACCAACCTCGTTAAAGGAGGTTTTCATACTAAAATCAGAAAACATTGGAATCATCGATGAATCATGAATTTAATGATTTTGTTTGAAAAATCGCTAAAATTATTTACATAATTGAAAACAAAATGTAATTATATAATTAAATTTATTAAGTTCTTTGGATCAGTCGTATAACAAAGGAATTTAATATAGATATTGATAAATACCTTTGGACTGTGGTAATTATTGTAAACATATTTAATTGTACGTAGAGATGAGGATCACCTTTTGTGAGAAAGATTTACTTTAGCTACTTTGCACACGCAGACTGTTATTTGTTTGAAATTTCATTGAAGTTACAGTTCTCTCAGTTGATATAAATTAAATGTGAAGAAATTAAAGTGAGAAGTAACTTTAAGCTATATTCAATTCATTCTAGTAAAACAAAGCTGATACATATAAGGTAGAATTATTAATAAAAATATTTATGAGTTATGGCGGTTAAATATGTGGCGAATTTTCATTATTAAAACGTGACTTTACAACGATACATATCGAAATATAAAATTTTAACGCGTATAAACCAATTCGAAATAAAACTCATGAATGTTGTTAAAAAATTGTCCGATTTTCCTTAAAAAGAATTTTCAGAGGTTGTATTGCGAAAAAGTATTGCCGTAATTTTCTTCAGATTGTGTAAAATTTCGATCGAAATTGTAAGACTTAATTTGGCAAAGTCATAATTGGATTTAAATCATTAATACGAAACTCTCGTTGGGGTTACGACGTGAATCGCATCATATTTATCTCGAATTATAAATCACGTAACTCGAGAATCTGACTCAGACTATAACAGTAGTTTTGTGAGAATCAAACGAGATCGAGATTGGGGTTGTGATAGGAATTTCCATTTGATACAATAACATGATATGGATATCTATCCAATACTTCAGTAGGAACGTAACACTCTGACTGTAACTCCCATGAACAGACAATTTATAATTTTAGTTTGGGAAATGGGTCTGCGTCAATTTTCGAACTGACATCGATTGAATCACGAAGAAGACAATAACGCTGTTGGCGAAGCTGCTGTAAATTACATTCACACTCAGAAAATTTTATATACTGCATAACAAACATTGTAGTTTCAACTTAGGTTGGATATAAACTTTCAAAAAAGTTTAAAAGTTTAAATTATAGGTGCAGCAAGTCTGCAAATTTTTTAGGTAAACGAATTCTGTAGTAGAAAAAATTTTGTTGAGGAATTGAATTGAATTGAATTGAAACAAATTGAGGAATTGAACATTCCTACAAAGATTTTTTGATCAAAAACTTTCCATTTCGATTGAAAAGAGTTCTATTTCAATATTTTTCTAAGCAAGTGAGTATTTTTTCCAGTGCAATTTCAAGATACATGAAAAAATCAACTTCATTATTATTTGTTAATTCAATTTCTGAGATCAAAAGTTAATCAAAGTTGCAATTTGTTGTAAAATAACGATGTAAACTTCTATTACATAAAGTTCTCAACTTTCGAAAATTCACAAACTTTCAATTTTGAAGTATTTCTACATTGTTAAAAGGGTTGTAAAATAAAAATTAATCCCTTTACGTGCCCCTCTAAAAACCCTTTATTTCTGAAAAAAACATTCCTCCAAACAGCTCATCACGACTACGACCGCACGAAAACACAAGTGTCGAAGCGGCACGCCACTGCTCCGCCAAAATACAAGAGCCTGCGAATAATCGCGAACGCAATTTGCCGGGGAAAAAGGCGCAAAGATTGGCCGTAAGAACGAAATCCCTGGAAAAGGCGGGCCAATATCCCCCGGCCGGTAACCGTACTTAACATCCGCATTTGGCCGCGTAATGAATGTTGACCGTCTACTTTTGCCGCAAATCACCGGGCTGGCGAAATTTTTCGCCGGCCACGTACAATGCGGGGACCGCGGCCAAAGACAGTCGCAAATGGACGTAATCCGACGGTAAACCCCACGGCCGGATTGTCCTCGCTGTTTACGCGCATCAAATA
>JABFOV010000513.1:11722-37078 GCA_022817685.1 Aradophagus sp. ZL-2020 | reverse complement strand
GCGCAGGTTTCAGTCGTCAAGATTACCATACCTCGATAGAAACGTGACGCATTTCGGCGATAAATTCGCCAGGCTGTTGGGTCCGAGGCCGGGGTCGGTATCGGCGGTCGAAATTGGCGACAGCAGTGGGGGGAAAAGAGTTTTTCCCAAAAGCAGCTCGGCTATCGGGTTGTCATGAACGCGCGGACACGATAAGGATTTACGTGGCGATAAAACGGCGCTCGTGTGCTCGTCGGGTGCAGCGCGATTTCAACTGTGACTGCCGGCCGACGCCGACGAGATACGACGTACTTTTGCTTCGTAAGGGAGGTGGAACTTTGCGAGCGTGGATATCCCCGCTTGGAACTCGATTTGAGCGGCGTTATCGCCGCGGTCAAAATCACCACGTGGTAACGCGCCGGATGGGCGGTCCTCTGCTCCCATTGGCCGACCGCTGACCAAGCGCCGTGACAGTTTGATCGATCAACATCGTAAATTGCTTTCGCGTTTTTATTCCGCTCGAGCTGTCGTTCGATTGCGAGGGAAGAAGTTTTTTTTCCATCGGTTCCAACTCTTCCGTCAAGAGGAAATATTTTAAAGATTTTTTCCCCCCTTTTAACCATACATTTTTCAGGATCATCTACTATTAGGAGGTCTTGAAAGAGATAGTCACTTGTGTACTGTTCAATAATTTTTAACCGAATTTGTGGGTATTGTTTGAAAAATTAAATTTAAACTTAAAAGTCCGATTAATCAAATTAGTGCATTTTGAATCTCGAGTAGCGTTAATGGTTGGAGGGGAGATTCTGATCATCGTCAGAGAACAGTTTATTAAAATAAAAAAAATTACTATGACCTCTGCCAAAATTTGAAACCTCGTTAGAACCAGATACTTCGAGCTCCGCCAACAATTAAAACCTCATTAAGAAGTAGATTCTACGAGCTCCGCCAGAAATAATTAGGTGTAGTTTTAACTACAACGTGGCTAGTTTTTTTTTCGTCGATATGCTTCCTTGTCTCCGCGTCCGATCATATCGATGGCAGAGGAACAGAAATCCCGTTCCCAAATTGCGAATGAAGCTAATCAAAAAAATTTTACATTTTATTAATTAATAAACGATAGCAGATTGTCGATGAGAATTCAATTGAAATTATGATACTTTGGATTTTCTTCTCACCGCTTGTACAATTTCGACTTATAATTGTTGATAATTTAATGTACTTGTTGGCTACTAAGTTCGTTGTAGTTTAATTATCCATTATGTTGCATTCTTTTAATGCCCGATAAATCAATTTGACGCCTTTGCTTCCAAGAAATATCAACAATTTTTTGATTTGATTATATAATTTAAAGTATTATTTAAAAATGTTAATTAAAAAAGCAGTTTCAGACAGTTCACCGAATATAATGACTCATATCGTTCTTTAATGATCACATTCGGTAGATGAATGTCGTGAAACTATTTTATATTTATTAAAAGTTTTCAGTTATTCATTGATAATGTAATGATGAGATACTTGATAATAATTCAATTTCTACAAACATATTAGTTTTTGAATTTTATATTCTGTTTAAATTTAGAAATTAAAATAAATGCATAATGTAATTATTGATAAAATATTGTATGCAATGCGGGATTATTGTAACTTTGAATTAATGTAATTATTATATGTTCATATTTTATATTTTTATGTCTAAAAAAATACATTTTTATTGGATATCGTAAATAAAAAAATAATTATCTCATAAAAAATCACAAAAAAATCTTGAATTTATGAACCATTATTTTGTATTATAGTATTATTTTTGGAAACTTTTTGTATTATAGTATTTTTTTTTTTTTAATCATCTTGTATCATCTTGTTTTCATAATAATTAAAAAAATGGTTTTCAATTAAAGACTATACTTTCCGGTATTAAAATGGTATAATATTATCTCAAACTCCAAATTTCCAATTAGGAATTATTTATCTTAAATTAAGCAAATCAATTCTAAAATTTAATTTGTCAATTATCAATATCTATTTTAATTTATAGTAGCTTACAATTCTAATATATATTTTTATAAATTTAAAAATCGATTAAACACAAAATTTTGATTAACCTTAGCGGAATATTCATACTTTCAAAATATGCATTTCAATATACAAATTCTCTTTACGATTCCCATTCATTGTTTTAGGAAACATATTTCTTTGTTCAAAAAAAATCTTTATCAAATGTAGTTATTATCGGAAAAAAATTACATTACAATTTCTTTTTACGATTAACATGTAATTTCAAACATGTGCACACTTTGATTCATCGTCTTTCTCTTTTTATTTACGCCCAAAATTTAATTTAAATCAACATGCAGTCTATGGATTTACAACAAAGTGACAGCTATTGCATTGATGTTAATTTTCTGATATTGATTCAACATCAGCAAATATGTTGAATCCCTTCTTTTTTCAATGCTGATTGAATTTGAAATCTTGTTTTCCGTTTGAAATATATAATTTTCAGAAATATTAAATTCATAAATTTCTATTGATAAATCACAATTTAATTTGCCGATCGTCGATTTATCGATTTTAAAAATCTATGTCGTCAATCAATAAACTGAAAGTTTAAATAAAAATATTGAAAATGGAAACCGCACGTAGGTCCTTGGCGCGAGGTAGAATTGCCCGTGATTGACACAATACTTGATGAGGGGATCGTTGTTTGTTTCCCGATAACATTACCGTCTCTAACAGTTCAAAGATAACGTTACGCGACTTTTGGGTGCCATTGTCGTTGCTTTGCAGCGTGTGTCATTTCATAACCTTCAATGACCTCAATGACCGAACATCCTTCAAACTGGGGCTCGGGCCATAAATTTCGTCCGTCTGTCGGGCTCAAAAAATTGCCTCAAATCTTGTCAGCGGTACACTGGCACAATGCGCACTCTTTAAAGCATGCCATTTCACGCAGTCATAATGATTTTATGACTTACTTTCTAAGTGAATTCGACTACCGAATGCATCGATAATTGAAAGGAAAAGTTTTCAGGATCGAAAATCAAATTCTTGAAAAATAACGAAGAGTAACCTTCTAAAAAGTTAACAAAAAAAATCTCTTTAACTTTAAGCATCGTTTAATACGTTGTTCTAAATAACACTGAATTCCATACATAAATATATTAGTATTTTACAATGCTTATTAAACAAAAAATATGATTGAATAAATAGCATATTTTTAATGTGTTTGCCTACATTATTATTTAACAACTGAAACTACTCAATTGATCCTTCAATTATTAATCTTCAAATTTTTTATTTGAAGAAAGTATTTCAGTGCATTTTAAAAATATATTTTCATTCGTGAGACTTAATTGTCACTTTTAGTAACGATTACAAATTGCAACTACGTTTCCTCAAATTTAATTTCAAACGACGATATTGTTTAGTGAGTTCGTCATAATAAAAGATCTTTACAGGCATTAGTCTGCAGTAAAACGAAAAGTTGCGTTTCTGCAATAAACGATTTATTTGATAGACTTGACAAGCCTTTGTGTAACATGTCTCAGACAAACATCTTTTCCCGTCCATTTGGGTGTTGTTCATTGACGTTGGCAATAAATGAAATCATTATCAATTAGTTCGTAGAATTGCGTATACATAAACACTTACTATTGCATGCACACGTGGTTCTACAATTGTTTCATTCGTCTTTGTTAAGCTCAGTATTCAAAGAAATAAAAAGTTTCAACTAATAATCATATACTAATTATGAGATTATCAAAACGCGGAGGATAAACGTCGTTTTGCAATTTATATTTCACATTAAATCTTTCAAATATTTAAAATGAAAGATTAATCAAGGTTTATGCAATGTCTTGTTCAAGAAACTGGACCACTCAACTAATTGGACGAAACTAAAATATTTGAAAAGGTAAACAGCAATATATTAACGTTTCAGTTTACTCGAGCTGGTTCATCGCTATTTAACCTCCATTGAAAACTAGTTTCGTAAAATTAGTCACGATAATCTTTTCGATCTTTTTTTAAAAAAGGGAAATAAGAGGAAAGAAAGACGTGTAATTACAAAAAATATTTCCATTTAATCTCGGAAAAGACAAGTAGCTTACTGCAACAAACATGTTTCTTCACGTTCAATCCCTTCAACAAAACATCTGTAAAAGGGCCATTTCTGAGACAATGATCCGGCATTCACCATGCCGAGGGCCGAAATCCGGAAAGCTAATATATTTCTCGCTGTCACGCAAAAACGTCTCGGCGGTGGATTGACTCGATCCCGAAGACGCCTAGTTTCGGGCCAGATCATCCCGGCGGGCAAAGATACGCTTCGATACACGGCGCGCCGCGTACACGACTGAGAGGGAAGCGCGCGTTGTCAAAATAAACGACACTATCGCAATTTATCTCTTTCCCATGATAATAAGAGATAAAACTGCATCATTACATTAGCTAGTATCAGCTAAAATGATAATTTCAGTCTTCGGGTCCGACAGGAACGCGTAGGGCTGCTAGTCTGTAAGACGCCTTCTAGAAGTGCCAACCATTCCGTGCGGAATTCCGTGGCTTGGTCAATTCGGATTGAACCGAACGAGATGATTAGTGGTCGGCAATCAGGAAAACGTCTTAAAGACCTAGCCGATGCAAAGTGAGTGGCAATATCGGTAAAAAAAATGTGTGTAAACGACGGAGTTGGAGTGAGAAGGTACTAGAAGACGTCCGATGCTCCGACTGCGCAAATATGGGACTAGTATCTGCGTTAGGAGCATAAAGAGTACGTGGTGAGAAAAGTGGACTATTTTCGTCGCAGTTGGCTCTTTTAAAATTCGCAAAGTTATTTTTAATCGTGTCGTAAACATGGACCTATAATACGGTAAATAGCTAAGTTGGGAGTATTGGGTACTCGTGCGTTGCCAATCGACAAACTCAAAGTCGAAGATCGACATTTTAGATCCATCGTCGCACAAGTCGAGTCCGCGACGGCTTATCTTGTTATAGTTAATCCTTTATCAAAGCCGCGTGATCTCACGTCGCGATAACGACGCGGAATTCGCGTAAAAATAAGCCGGCGGCCATTGTGGGAAAACAAAACAAGTCCAAGAGGGCGATCTGATGATCGAGATATCTCAACGATCGATCGAAAGAAGTCGCTTCGCGTTCGTTGTCATGCGTCGCCGTGGAAATTTCGAAGTTCTGTTTGCTTATTTGTTGACGACTTTTTTACGAGACGCGCCGTGATAAGGCGCGTTCTGGGAAGAGCTCGATACGCCGAGCAAGAGCGGAACGGTAAAGCGCAAAAGAATTTTCGGCCACGACGGCAAAAGATGGGCCGTATCAGCTTTGGCTTTTGCCGCAGCTCTCGGTCGACTCTTTCAATGGCTTTAATTAGAGCGACCATGGCTTATCGGCGGTTGTGGGTTTTCGCGTAAGTTGTTCCATTTACGAAATCCCTTCCGTGTGGCTTACCGTTATCAGTACCTGGTCGACATATGGCCCAAATAATGGCCCGTTCCCAAGTACAACTTTTGTTGGTTAATTTTTATCATATCCGATATGTGTGTCTCGGATCCTGAACAAACATCTCTGTCTTGAACAGCATTTCCGAATCTATTGTCTGAGGGTTATCATATCTGACGATGATAGTTATCACGTCTGGACCTGATTAAGGAAAGAGTATGTTAAACAAAATATTCGGCTTGGTTTGAAAATATTTCGACGTACAAAAGCAAAAGCTTGTAAGTTTCTGTCGTGGTATTTGAAAAACGTCACAATATTGATAGGGTTTTCGAGGGATTAGAATACAAAAAATGCAAGTTCATGCCGTACTGGTGAATTACCAATTGCGTTCGTTCGTTTTGCGTCGGTGAAAAGGGTTTTTGACATGTTTTGATGTATTATGTTTTAGATTGTCACACCTTGATGACGAATCGTTGTGAAAATAGCACTTCAATGCTGACAGCTGATGTTTACTTAAAACAAAGTAATATGGCTCAATAATGTGCAATTTTCATTTATTTTTTAGTTATAATAAATTTTAGACGCGATAATAACTGAATTGTCAATTGCAACGTAATAATAATGTTAATAATATTCTAAGATGGAATTATAAGTTAAGAGCTAAAAATAAGATTATTTGTTTGCACTACTTTTACTTTTCTTTCATTTTCGATAAATAAATCAATATTTGATTTCGAATACGTTCAAATACAATTTTTTTAGAACAGTTCACTCGACATTCATAATTTTAATCGTGGAATAAAATATAGACAATATTAAATTGTCGTATTTGGTTACTTTTCTCTCAATCTCAGAATCTGCATTTTTTATAAACTATATCGGATGATTGTTATTTAAATTATTAAAAAAATTTTCCAGTTTTCTTGTTATTTTTCTGCGTGAAAAATAATACGTTTATTTTTGATAATATTTTGTTGTGTAACCGTAGCAATACAGAACTGGCAGTCATCAAATTAAAAAAGGAAAATAACAGAAATGGCATTGGCAACGACGCGGAAAAAGGACGGAAAGAAAAAACCCGATTACGCAATTTTATTATATGTTTAAACGACAGTCATATAGCTCGACAAACAAAAGGCTAATATGAAAAGCAGGTTAAATTTTTACAACATCATTAAAAAATTGACGCGTCCGACGAGCGGCAGGATAAATCCGGAAATGTGTCATCTGTTGACTCAAAGCCGACGTTCTTCCGGAACTAAGGTACTTTCAAAAACGAGTATCAATTTTCACAATTTCCGACACCTCGGCCCGCCAATTTCAAACGAAATTCCCCGCTTCGTCAATCGACAAATAACGCACTCCTTGCATCAAATTACCATAAATTTCGGGCCGTCGCGTTCAACAAAAGTGTTTCGGAACGCCGTGACACTTCGCGAAGTCGCGGGAGGAAGTGAAAGAGCAGAAAAAGTCGATTCCATTTAATATCAACAAGATGAAAAATGTGGCCGAATTTGAATTCATTGAATACGTCTTTCGTAGTCATAAATCCATACGACTCGAGCGAAAAAGTAGCGCTACCTGGGCCACAAGACGGTCGATTGAGCGCGAGTGAATGCGAGGCACAAAAAGGCCTATTGAAATATTTGTCTTCTCTGCAACGGCCGGCGAGACCAAGTGTCACATTAACGCTCGCAGGGAGCCGGCCTGCGAGTGTGCCGTCGCGTATTAAATTCGAAATTCACGTGTAACGCTCGATTAAATGTTACACAAACACAGCCCATACGCGCGTTCGTATGTAAACTCTTAATATAACATAAAGAAGCTTTTCACCTTAGTTGCCCGTTATTGTACGCCTTTGCCTGGAAATGAACGTTTCAGAGTCTGCGTTATGCAATCGCCAATAGGTGGCAACAAATTTACCGACTTTAACATTTTTTGCGTGATTTTAGACTTTTTTATTCGTCTTTAAATCCAATGAAACAAGTGACATCTTCCGCGAAAAAAAAGAACTGTTATTTTGTCTTAAAACATTATTTTTACTTCAAAAACCCGTAGACATGAAATACTCGAATAGTAAAAGTACCTTTATATCAGTAAGAAAGTAGTAAAGTAAAGTTGTAAAAATAGAAAAAGCAAATTTAATATAAAATTATAAGTTTTTCCAATTTGATTCCAAATTGTATTACACCAAAATTTTGTTAACAGCCTTACCATTAGATATGAATTTAAAACCACTCAATACTCTACTGCAATAAAATTAACACAACTGTTTAGTTAACGTGATTCATAGACCAAGCAAAGTGACAAGATTTTTAACATGTAATCATTTTTCCTATATGTCATGTCATTCTTTAATCAATAATCAATAAAAGACTATGAAAATGCAATTAACAATTCCAAGTTGTATTTTATAGTACATCCATTCTGCGTGTTCAAAACGGTACAGTTTTGTTTACGATTTTTTTTATTTACGTGCAAGGTGTTAATTATTGAACGATACTACATTGCTATTGTTTTGCAAGCGATATTCGTCATCAACGAAGCAAAATATTTTGCAGCGTGCGAATTTCAGCTACTGTTGTCTTCTGAAAAAGTGGACCACATTGCAATCACAGTGGACTTCGTCGCCTTAAACATCTGACATAACATTATTTAAGCGCTATTACAGACTCACGAGTTCATAAGTTACAATTACCACGATAACCACATAACAACGTTTGTTGTTTATGAATTTATTAAGTCGGCAAAAATAAAGTTGAAACCACCAACAATTGAATAAAACAATTACAGACGATTCAAAATTAGTTAATACACGAAATGTTTATTGAATCAATTGAAAATTATTGCGATCAAGTAACAACAACTTTTACGTATTAAAATTATATTATATTTACAAAAATTGAAATGATTAAAGTCTGCTTAAAAATGAAACAAAACAAGTGAAACAAATATTAAAAAAAAAAGAGAGAATTTTAAATTACCGCAATAATATAACCGCATTTACTTTATTTCAAGTTCATTCATCTATATTGTTTGGTTAAAGCAGTCTACAACTAAAATGCAGATAAAACTATCATCGTTCAAAAAATATGCTAAAAAATTAATAAAAAAAAGGGTGGCATCGGCAAAAATAATGATTGAGAATTAAAATGAAATTTACGTACCGTTTTTATCCGTATATATCGTGCAGTTTCATCTCCGAATAGAGAACCTGTAGTGACGTAAAAACGATGAACACTAATCCATGGCAAAATGCATAAAGACTTTTTTTTCTAACGCGAAAGCAAGGCGACTTAATTCGAGCGGCGTTCCCGTAACGGTGATGTGTAGTGTGAATACCTCGTACTTGACACAGGTGTTCTCCAAGGTATGGAGTGCCTAAGCAACGCCGCCTGTTCCCGACGCCCGAAAACTCCGATTTATATACTGATTAACGTTTCGAGCGGAATCGTGGCGACGGAACCATTGAAAATAGTGCCTTAATTTCGCCAATTTTTATCTTCTTCGTTCTTTTTTTGTCTTTCACTTTTACTTCGTTTTCACATTAACCGTGCAAGTGATTTAAATTAGCTATAGTGCATACTTTTTAGTTCAAATAAGCTGGAATGGCAGAAAAATGAGATTTGATTAATTTGTATTAACACGCTCTTTGTTCCAATATGAACCTGTCAACTGAAGATTGCACACTTTTTAGCGCTCCACCTACTGTCATTTTATGAAACTGATAAGAATTTATATCTTCTATATTGACAAAAAAAAATCACTTTTCAATGATAGACGTTTATGGGACCTTTTAGTCGTTAGGGAGCAAAGAAACCAATAACTGTATAAAAGATATGTTGTAATTTTTTTGTTGGCAATATACGTCTTTTCTTAAATTAATAAAACAGAAAAATAAATGAAGATAATAAAGAGCAAACTCTTGAAAATAAAAAAATTATTGAAGTGACCAACCCTTCGAGTCACTTTTTAATTTACCAAGAATTTATTTCTCGATATTTAATTTTCTTTTGTTTTATTTTTATTTTATGGTCCAAAAGTAACTCTTTCTTACTCTTTCCATAACTGTTAAAATCTATTTGTTGTCAGGTTTAGGTACTATATGAGATAAATAGCAAACTCAAACAAATTTCTATCAGCGTAACAAATAATTTTGGTTCGAAAGTTTATTTTCACTTGATCATATTTCTTAAAATGTTCCAGATAATAAATTAATAAAATAAGGCTCTCTGTATAGCGTGACATTTTTCTTTGTGTACATATAAAAAATGTGACAATAGTAGTATCATTATATTTTACGATTTGATGCTTAGCGAGACAAAATACTGAATAAATAATGAAAGTTGTTCTGCCTGAGTATTGCCTGTAATTACGTTTATGTCAGATATCCTAAAAATATCAAACAAAAAAAAAGCCGAATTGCACAGCAAAATAAAATTGTCATGAATTTGAAACACCCGTAAAATGTTTGTGGCGCTTTTTTTTATTTTTACTGTTTACCTTTCTTATCGTTTTGATGCTTAATCTTCGTTTAATTATATAACTGTTTTATTATTTTCTGTCCAGCAGTGTAATTCAAAACAACATTTAAGTCGAGATTTATAAAAAAATAAAATTGTTCTAGAAAAAAAAATAAATAAATAAAAATGATATTCGTTTTTCTAGGGAAGTTGGGATAAAGTTTTCAAACCATTGAGAAATGACTTTCCAGAAATAATAGATTGAACTCGTAAAAATGAATAAAAGTCATTCACGTCTGAGCTCATTCTATTACGTGGAACTACTTTTTTTTCGAATTTTGAATATATACTTAATTAAAAAAGTAGCTTGTTTTATTATTGTTTCCAACTCGAAAGAAAAATATGATAAACATCGTCTGTGCAATTTGATACGGTGGAAGTAATAAAATTGATAATTGTATAAAAAAACTCGTAAAAAGATGCAAACAAGAATAAAATAATACTCTATCATAATTGAATTTCGTTTAACTGACCAAGTAGAAAGCCCTTCTGGTGACAAAATTACTATTAAACGTGTTTACAAATATTAGATCTTGATACTAGTTTTCTCAATAGATTACAATTTTCCGGTAAATTTTTAATTATCCTTCAGGTATAGAAAATTCGAAGTTTTGACAGGTGAAAAGGATTAGCTTGAACATAATCCTGTTTAGAGTTATAGTATAATATTGTGATCATAAATTTATTTTAAGCCAATATTTTCTAGAAAATATATCAAGAAAAAATGACTCATCTCCATAGACGTTGTTGTAAATCTTGTTAATTTTTCTTCAACGCGTCTAATAATTTTCTTAATGTGTATATTATGACTCATAGTTACTAATACAAAATATTTGATTTTCAATCTTTAATTCGGTACGTTATACAATCGGCGTCATCTACTGTAGATTTGGATTAAGAAACTTTTAATTTTTTAGTTTACCAAAATAATGGTCTGCTTTTTTATTGTTTATTTGCATATGCGAAATTATTTCTAATAAGGACAGAAAATATATCACCCAAGACTAAAATAGTATACTTAAATACACGTGGAATTCACGTGGAATACACGTAAAATTCACGTGGAAGCAAACTACTGATCATTGTAAAAAAACTATGAAAAATGGCAGTATAAGATAAATGTACCAATGATTGACATGATGAGAAGAAAATAGTTCGCAGTTAATGACGCTTTCTTTTTATTTTAGATGTACTTTAATAAGTATACTTAAAAATGTATATACGGAAATGAATGTACAAAATGATTAGCACCATTATTATTTTAATAACCTAGGGTGTATTTTTTCTGTTGGTCACTAAATAGTAAATTTATTTTAATATTTTCTTTTAGTAAAATACAATCTTCGAATCTTCGTTAAAATCAAATTGTCAAAATCAAAAACCAGTTAAATTGAAAATAAATCAAACTCATTCAACACCTAAACATTTTAATATGTAATTGCGTTGAATATCTTACAAAAGGGCCACCTATTGAATGATCAAAAATGACCAATCAGATACGTTTTATGTATTCGAACAAATAATTTCATTTATGCAGCTTAGAAACCTTTAATTTTCTCTCGAACTACGCCTTCGAGCATTGTAACAGCCCTCGGGCGGTAAGTCAATTTATATATATACATAAGGGTCAATTTATAATTAGTACATTACTGTCGAGGGCGTTACTGCGTTGAGGATTAGTTGTTTCACATTCGTTCTCTCCCAAGGTACGTAAAATATTATACCAATCTCAGGAGCAGTGACACCCTCGGCAGTAATATACTTATTTCGTTACTGCTTATTTGAACGTCTTAACATTATAAGTGCCACATCAAATTTTGCTACAAACTACTCAAACAAACTCATAAATACATTTTATAATTATTTAAAAAATTTGTTTCGCAAAAAATTATATATAACGTAAATTACGTTTCATCGATTGTTTAGCGATCGTTCGTTTTTTTCCCTGAAAAACCCCGTTATTTGTGATTCTTGGTAAAACTGTAAGAAAAACAAACAAAACGTGACATCTATGATTTAAAATTTAGGAAAAAAAAAAACGTCATTTTCTCCGCTGTCGAGTTAACTAACTGTATTTACAACGCGAGTTATTTTTACACGAGACTCCCTGACGCAGGACAATGTTTGCTCCGGGCTCAGTCATACGCGTTACATAGAACACTTTTTATCAGTGAACGTTGTCATGGTTACGATGCACACACGGGATTCTCCTGATAAGTCATCGAGTGAAATGCGTACGCCATGAAAGACCAACTCGAATCGGAGCAAAATGGCCACAGGTACCGGCCTCGGGCGATTAAGTGATTGTGTTATCTACGCAAGGTACACACGACGCTTTGCTCGGCAAAGGGAATTCACCTCGGCGACTAATTTGCTTTGAATTGTTTGGATACACGAAGCGCGGGGAATTACCCGGAAACGTGCGCCAATTTCGGTGGACCGTTCTCCAGATGAGACAACTTTATCTATTTCAATTGTGACTGTTTTAACTGTTAGATATGTGCATATATTTATAAGTACATATCAGAAACAAAATTTTATACGAAAATGCAATGAACTTTTGATATAATAATAAAATAAACAGTTTTTCAATAAAAGAACCGATTTTCGTGTAGTTACTCCGCCGGTAACAGTCAAACAACGCAATGCAGATTCCTTACTTACCGATCATGCGATTCTTTAATTAGTCAAAATGCAGCATACAAATCAACAGACTTTTTGTGATTTTAAATGATTTTTATTAATGAAATAAACTTAGTTCCAATCGTTATATACACAAAGTTTGTTGAAAAGTTATACACGTGTGATACAACAATCGTTTGTCTGATCGAGAAACGAGATGTCGCAGTATATAATGTAGAATATCTTTAATTCATAAATCTACGTAGCTTTACACAAACAGTTATGTAACATTAATATTTACAATTACATTCTATACTATAACATATCACTTTGTAAATTTTTTAGAAACATCTTTGGTCGCATTTCCGCGTGAGAGTTGTTGCGCCGCGTGGACACCTTTTTTCATTAACAAATGTAGTTATTAGAATTATAATTGAAGCCACTCTATTTATTGATCAATTAGATATAATTTTGATTTAATAATAAATACTGAGTGCTTGTTTCTCTTATTTACAAACATATTTGCTATTACATATAAACTTATATGCGTTACTGAAAATGATTGTTAATGTCGAACACTGTTAACATAAACATTGCTATTTACGACTTTGGTATATGCTGCAAACATTTACACTTACTAGTAAGTATCTATAAATGGCAAGATAGTAATTTTAAGTTTGGAAAGATAAATGTTAATGTAGTTACGCATTTCTTTTCACGGTGTTAAAGTCAATAATTTTTTTTATTTATTATTATATTTACGTTTGTCTGATTGTTTAATTTTAACCATGAAGGCATAATATGATAGGTGCCCATAAATGTCCATTTTTCACAACGTTCAGACTAAATGTCAACTTACAAATATATGACGTCGACAATATTTTCAAGAATACCATTTGCGAAGATTAAAATTAACAATATCAATTTAGCTTAAAAATAAATATTTACAAACGAGAATATGTGTAAAATAAAACATCAAACCGTTTTTAACTTATATGCGCATGTTACTTTTTCTATAATAATATTCTATAATAGTATAGCTATAATAGGTATACATGTACATAACTTGTCATCAAAATTAATTTCAGATTATTGTTATTGTTACGAATACAAATATTTTCACGTACAAATCTGTTTACGGTCAATAAAAAAAATGTTCCCAATGTTCATTATATTGTACTACTCAAATAATATTCGTAAAACAATATTTTTAAAATTTATAAATACAATTTATAAACCTCGCTTAAATCAAACATAAGAAAATTTGGCTCCATTCTAATTTTACTTGTTAAAGTCGATTACGTTTATTTTTGTTCATTTTTAAATATACAATTTTTCAATATTAAAGTAAATAAAAAAGTATCAAGTACATTTTTATAAAAAAGAATATGTAAAATACATTTTTCTAACAACGATGCCTATTTTTAATAAATGTCTTTCTTCTTAACATGTCAAATTTTTTTGTCATGAAAAAAATCTTTGCATTGCGTAAATATTCTGTACAGTACAAAGCATTTTTTTTTTTTTTTTTTTTAATCATGTAATTTCATTTTTTCTTATAATTCTTGCCGAAAAAATTTTTCTGTTACTTCGTTCAACTATATCAAACCTATAAATATATAGGTAAAACCATTTGTTAACCAGTGACTATATATATACATATATATTTCTATATACACTTCACCATTTTTTAAAACTTACATCTACCTAATTTCAGATCATAAGTTATGACATAATTGTAGGGACAATGTTACCTCTCTCTTGGTGACTGTTATCCAACATGATTTTACCACAAGAGCTGTCAGGGGAGGAGTTGCCTAAGTTAACGATATGTGGTGTCGTCATTTGGTGTTGTTCTGGTGAATGTCTGGTCGAAACCAAAACTGGAGAACGTCTCGTTGTAGAAGGGGAAGGACACTCGACTTTTGGTGAATGCTCTTCCAACATCTGCTGGTGATGATGATGTTGCTGATGCTGATGTTGCTGCTGATGCTGCTGGGACAAGTTCACCTCAAAGTACAAGTTTGGCGTGGGTGATTGATATGGCATCGATGACATTCGATGGGTATTTTGCAAATTACCGGTGTAAATATTCGTCGCGAACGTCGATTGTGTGACATTATTATGATTCAGTCTTATGTCTCCGTAGTTGTCTGCAAATATAATCGAAAGAATTAGTTTACAAGTATTAATTAAAGTAGAAATTAATATTTTGTTTTTCAAAAAAATAAAAACAAACAATTAAACAAAGCAAAAATCGATCAAATAAATGTCGACAAAACTAAGTAAAAGATTGGGATATTACCAGTTTCAAGTTTGATATTGTTATTCTCGTTATTGTTGTTGTTGTTATTGTTGTTTTTGTAATTGTTGCTCTTGTAATTGTTGCTCTTGTAATTATTATTGACCCTGACGAGATCGGAGTTGGTGGTGATTGTTTGAACCGTGACTTTGATAGCACTTTTAGGTTTCCGCTTCCTCGACTGAATGGTTTCCTTCTTCATAGACAACGGGCGATTAATGCCGTGCAGCTTGAAGTACAAACCGCAGGCATTGCAAACAGACTCGCCCGCCTGGTTTCGTCGCCACAAAGATGTAGTTGCAGTACCACAATTATGACAAGTTTGTCCCTGTCGTTTTTGCGTCGACTGTGAAAAGAAAATTCAAATGAATAGAGCTAAATTTAACATTGTCATTAGAAGGAAAATAAAACCACTCAGTCGATCATTATCGTTAAATATGAATCATGTAAAGATTAGTCATCGTACTATTTTACTATTAAAAATAAATCAAGATATCGTCCACCGAGTCCAACTGAGTGATTTCACTGGAGGGGATGGTTGTACGGTCACGGGTATAGTGGCACCTCAAGCTTTCAAAATGAACTGCATCAATAAACAAGGATCTGGTGAGAATGAAGCTCAACAGCGCTCAAATTTTAATGAATCTCGGACGATACTTACCGCGACCGCAAGAATTCGTTATAAATCATACAGATAGAAAGAACAATATTGCCAGCTTGAGGTGGTAGCTTTGTTATGAAGAAGAATTCAAATAATCTACTAGGTCAGTAGTTGTTAAATGATTTAATAATGACAATGAATAAAATGATAGCAAAGTAATGCTGAAAAATAAAAGTAATGTCTTTATGTATCCCATGACGTGATAGAGGACTATGCAAAATGAACAAAGGAAGAAGGTGATTAAGGAAATGACACCTACCAAACGACGGTTGTTCGGTTTCTCCTCATATACGCGAGGGCCACTATACCCACTTATGCCGCCTTTGTAGAAATCGCCCTGGTCCACCACTGAAACAGACAGTAGGCCAACTTTAAGGTATGGTTTTAGCTTTTCCATTGGAGGGTACGACGCGAACGAAGCCAATCAGCCTGGTTCACGATTCTCAATCTATTTACATCTCTCTTCCCAACTCTCGCACCCTGGCACGTTTTTCAACTTTAATTCCATCACTTTTTCGAATGGGCATTACGGGGGGTCTGACTAACAACACTTAGGCCATTGTTGTCGGTCGGAAGGCAAAACCACGGGCGATTATCCACACAGGCCGCCTTTGACACTTGGCGTTCAAGCCACTGGTCCAGCATAGGAAGTCCGTTTTGCCGCAAGACGATTTCGATGCGCGAACTGTCTGGATAAACGCATGAGAGAAAGCAAAAAAGGAGGAAAAAAACGAGGAAATGGGGATGCTTGTCTATCCAGACGGTTCGAGATGACGTCAGGTGCAATCAAAACGAGACCAGCGTGACTAAGACCAAGACCTATTAGTTATCAAGACGTGACCTTTCGAGTCGATCGTCGCTTCCTGCTTACCAAACGACGTGGGGGCTTCACTAGCGGCCGATTCATTCCGTTCATCTTATAATAGAGACCACATGCGTTGCAAAGGTAATGGCCGGTTCCATCTCTCCGCCACAAAGGGGTGGAAATCGCCCCGCAATTCACGCACTCCCGACCCTCCGTAAAGTACCCGGGATCCATGTGCACTATTTCGTACAAGAACTTTTACATCTACCTTATTCTGAATTATTTTAATCGCTAACTTAATGTGAGGAAAAGGATTGGTTGAATCGACCAAAGTTTGGTTGGACCAAGTAAACTTTAAGATTGATGTTTGATCAAGCTAATAATTGATTATTGCTACCAGATGGACTTACTAAGTGAATTTAATATAATGATTATTTAACCAAATCATTTGGCCGAATCAACTTTATCTTTTTTCTCGGTAAAAAATAGTTATAAAATTATTTTCAAGAAGAGGATAAATGCTTGTAATTTTGTCATTATGAATCTTAATGATTTTTTAATTAATATTGTTAAAAGCAGTTATTTATAATATAAATATAACTTGCCAATTTTGTTATATCTGGACAATATTGTGCACTGTATATGCACTTGAAACAATTTTAGTCTTAATTAGCTTATTTTCTTTATTTATTAATATAAGCTTTAATTGATACTTGATAGAAATAAAAAATGGCATCAGTAATGTATAAGACTTAAAATATTAACTTTGTCCTCTCCTTAGTGACAAGCAATGATATCACATTTAAGCGGAAAGTCAGCCAAGCCAGTTTTACTTATTATTTAAAGTGATCTATTGTTTATTCGTTAATTAATTATTTGTATTAAGATAATGCTAAAATCAATTTTGTGAACGCAAAGGCGAAAAGTGAGTGATTTCCAACAAGTGAGATTTTCGTGATGCGAAACCAAATACTAAAAAAAAACTCGACGGTGATCATCAACTTTCCTACATTATTTCTATGTTAATAACCGAGAAAAAAGAAACAAAAGTTATTTGTCTTGTTGCAAATCTTAATTTATACAACACAAATGATATATGGCAAACGTAAACTTTTACCCCACTTTCAAGATTGCAAAATTAGACTTCTCGCTAAACGTTCATAAAATTTTATTTGGGTAAAAATTTTCATTTTTTTTTTTTTTTTTTTCTATTATGTCCTTTGACTCATTCTTTTCGCTTTGGCTGTATTTCCTCTCGAAATCATCTTTGTTTACGTTTGTATTTAATAATTAACGTTCAACAGCTAGTAAAAAAATCAATCGTAGAATATCTGGTCAAGTATAATCAAATGCATTTCGTTCCACGATCAGTTAGCAATTTATTCAGTCGCTGAATTTATTCTTTTTTCATAGTGTTTTGTGAAAATTTTACTGCGACATAGGTCCATAAATAACAGTCGCATGCGTGCTTGTGCAAATGCACGAGACAAAACGAAATCCGTTATGCAATTGCGCCATTGGTTTTGCAAAACGCTGTTCAAGCATCTCGCGAAAAAATATACCATTCATAGGTGTACATTTTTATTTATGAATTCGTGTAAAAGATTGTGTAACAGATATTTTGTAGTAAGTTAATGCAAAAATAAGTAAACAATTAAAAAGTTATACCGATTGAAAAATAAATATGTTCGCTACAATATATAATTACTTACTTTTATATGCTGACATAACGTTGCAAGATTTATTTAAATTTGATACAATTCGAAATACAGATTATGATCATATATCTGCTTATACAGCTAAGTCTTTGAAAAAATTACTTTTTTACATTTGCTTGATTGTTTTTATACAAGAGTATCATTTCGAACCAAAGAACTTAGAAGAAGGTAAACTTCCTGTTAAAAACCACCAATAATCTAGCCAATGCAATTGCTGCATTTTAATCAATCAAAAGGAGAAATCAGCGAAGTATTATTTTAACATATTATCGTGTTAGTTGCACACAGTACCATATTGGATCAATATTTTTTCTCCATTGTTTACATCAAAATTATTTCCCCTTTTTCCTCACAGAACGACTATTATAGAAACATCAACGAAGGCACCATTCGAACTCTAGAATATTCCCGTCACGATGAATGATCATTTCTAAGAGCATAAGTAAGATTAGCGGTCGTCGACTCGACGAAATCGAGCAGTTTGCAAATTTCATTGGAAAGACGCACTAAATATGGCGCATATCTGTCTCGGTAACGGGATAGCCGATGTCACGGCCCGCTCGGGTTTCTCGCGACACGAAAAAGAGGAGAGGTCATAGGACGAAACCGAGTAGAGTCAGCCAAGTAGGCACTGCAGGCAATTGGATATTATATAAGCCGAGAATGAAAGCGTCGGCGCGACGGTTTTGCGAATCGTGTTCCAATGGTTCGCAGACGATCCATCTGAGCGCGAGAATGTGCAAGCTTTGCTCAGCGGATGCAATGAACTACAACGTAATTTCGTTCGGGATGTGTGAACCTACACCATGAATTGGTTACAGTTATTTATCAGTTTCGAAGTGTTCAGGGTAAACAGCGATGAATTTTTCGAGGTTTTTTTTATTCTTCAATGTAATTTTATACATTATTGAAGTGTCTCATATATTATCGCTTTTGATTTAGAAATTAAAATTTAAATGTCAAAGAATAGTAAAATGGTTTCATTTGAACTTCAAAGATACCAAACTTCGATTGAGCCTCCAATCTTTTATGATAGTGTTTGACAGTGAATCAAAAGATTCAAGTCAATTTAGAAGATAATAAAAATTATCAAATTCGAAACTTTGTGCAAATTTATATCACGACGATGAAAAAAATTATTGAAGAAAAAGAACTTGTATTTTAACAATACCGACAGCTCAACCACGAGTTTCACAGAAGACGTTGTAATTCGTCACAGGTTGTTTGTCATGGGTTTTTTCTTTCCACATGAAAAAGGGCATCGAAAATTTCATTTCAGGCTCGTAACTAAAAACGTCGACCACGTGTCGCTCGTGGGACAACTCCCGAGTGATCCACGGCAGATCTACCTAGCGGAGGGAAGCGTCTGGCCAAATCTTCTAGCGCACGCCGCAGACACTTGAGATCGCGGAATGTTAAAAGCTTGGGATAGCCGGCATGTGCAAGCACTCGAGTTTCCTCGGAGGACCGCGAGCTTACCCTTACGTTTTTGGCCGGAACGAGGGTCTTGTGGCCAACAGCAGTTTTCATTGAAAGAAATACGATCGTTTCAAAATAGTGTCGAATCGGAAATGAAGGTTCAGGAACTATTAACCGCATCGACGACTAAAACTTTTTGTCCAGAGAGAAGTTATTTTTTTTTTTTAATGAACAGGGTAAAAGTGATTGAAATAAAAGAACCATTTAAAACATTGATAAACAAATTATGATAGAATGATAGAATGACGAATTGGAAGACTTCAGAACTACCAAACTATTTCGAAGTGGCGTCTAAGGTTCGGCAGAAATTAAAATTATACTACCGCGTTGGCCTAATAACGATTAAAAGCTCGGCACTCGAGTTCTCTACGACTGACAACGAGGGTGTAAAGTGCAGCTCGAGCTTGTCAGAAGTCGTACCGGCGCGTTATCTGTGAATTAATTAAGAAACCAGACGGACAATTTTAGTCCCTCCCGTGACCTATGTGATCCCCGTTGAAATTTCACTTTACAACGGTTTTAATAACAATCCTGATATCGTGTTTGCAAAGCTCAACGATGACCCGGCGAATTCGCACTTATCTCTCTGATAATAATTTGGTTTGAAAAAAAAGAAGAAAAAAAGGAAAAAGAGGAGGAGCGAAAAAAAGAACATGCTTCGGAGGATGGATTACTTCAGCACGAGAGCAAACGACTAGATTCGGAGATAACTTATCAAGAATTGCGTGAGCGGCGTGATTGCGTAACGCCACGTGGTCGAAAATTCGTGAACAGTTACCTGCGACTTCCGTTTGTTCGCGAAATCGTGACGACGCGTGGTAGTCACGCTCGAACGGTTGAGTGTCACGCGTTCGATTAGATACTTGCGGCGAATGAAAATATTGAATTATCATACGAGCAAGTTCATAGATATAACCCTATCGTCACCCTCGTATCGCGGAACCGACACAACTCGATTGCACCTAGGCTTCGCCTAGGTCAGGGTTACACTGTCGGCGAACTAATCCATTGACTTTACTGCCGATAGAAGTGTTTTCAAAATAAAGGCGGTATTCATGAATTTAACGTATCCTCCGTTGTTTTATAGATACTATTTTTTTACTACCTTTCCTACTTTATATTTTTTTTCACTATGGTCTTTAGTAACTATGTAGTGTTTCAAGGCTTGAATACGGAAAAATATGTTTAATCAAAAGTAACACAAAACAGTGTATTGTGTAGAAAACACATTAGTTGATAATACTACGTCAAATGACCTCACAATTTTAAAGTAGCATCAATATTAATGCTAGTTCTACATGTGTAGTACAGTAATGTTCAATAAAAGATCACCACTATAAATAAAATAATAATATAATGAAAAGTAACATATTTGAGACAAAAATTTCAGTTTAGAAAGCTAATGAAAATGGCTCAATTTAACTCGTACGTTTTTCTGGTGTTATGACTTATTGTAACTACGTCAATTTTGTCAATTTTAATCCGTCACTTTCCTCAACTGACTCACCGTTTATATTACACATCATTTCGTCAAAATATATTATCACGAATCTCGTTATCAAGACGAACCTACGACACTGTAATACACGACTTGAACTCTGACCCTGTTCGGCTGGCGACTCAACAAATTGGACGATTGCGCAAATTTCAACTTGTTTTTAATCGAATTTTAAAAAACGTCTGACTTGAAAGAAACGGAGCGTGAAAAAGAAGCAAATAAAAATAACAACCATCGAGTGGCGGGCACGAAAGTGGTGCGAGGAGCATGAGTGGTACGAATCTGGGGTCTGGCTCGAACACAAAGTAAAACGCCCCCCAATTCGGCTTGACGCTTTCCACGCCGCGTCAGAAGCGAATGGTTTTAGGACCCGCGTTATCTCAAAGTTGCGTGACTCGCGACGAATGAAAAAAAAGTCTAAAAAATAAAAAAGGAAAAGTCACCTCAATTTCAGCGACTGGCGACGGTTAACAAATATGTAAACGCGCACGCGCGTTCTTCCGCATTTCTCCAACTTGTTAATCTTATTCGTGACAAAATGTAACAAAGTATGGCGACACGTGCTCCAAGCAAACGCGAATCGTTATCTTCCGAAAAGAACTCTTTTTGTATGTTTAAGTAACATGGAATTCTCAAAAGATAAAGAGGAATTTTCGCGTTGTTTCGTTCGACGAGCGAAGAAAAAAATGTTCTGTTTTGCTTTTGCTTTTCCTATTCTTTTTTTAATTAGATAATTTATTACAAACGCGATTGGTTTGTATTCGTCAGTCGTACTTTGTTACCAAACTAAATTAAAAATTAAAACCGAACGTACTTGTATAGTCTGCCAATCTTTTTTTTCCGTTTCATATTAATATATCTCCGAAATATGAGAAAGACGATGCAAAGACGTTCAGAAATTCAATCGGCATGAAATCGTGGAAAGAAATGCATTTGAGGGCCTTTATAAAATTCGTGATGGATCGTAAATAAGATGAAGGACTCACAGGCTGTTAAGTTGGCCGCGGCGTTGATCTGGTGTTGGTGTTGGTTCGACGGCCTGTTCCGGTACGTCATAGCATTAGAATAGGAGGTTGTGAGGTCCGGAATGGACGTGTTGGGCCAATCGCCGCCGGTGGTGGTAGTCTGTGGCGAGAAAGTAGGACTGAAACCTCTTATGCCTCCTCGACCAGCGAAGGGTTGCGAGAACGCAGGTAAACTTTGATGGCTCACCGAAATAGTTGATTTATTGTTACCGTAATCGTCGTTCATGCTTCCGATCGGTGGGTTCATTCCTGAAAGTCAAAAATGTTCGTTATATCGATCTTGTCCTTTTTTTTTCTTCGTTTTCTATCTGCCCACTTAGGGAAACATGTCATTTTACTTTGACATGTCACTTTAACACAATGCCATGTAATTTTAATGTTTGACTTTTACAAAATCTCATGCAACTTTAAATTGTAAATTTAACATGTAATTTGAACATAACTCATGTTAATGTTACTCAACAAAATGTTTACTTAACGTGACTTTGGATAAGTGATATATTTGTCAAATTTATATAATTTTCTCTGTATGAGTATATATTGCCCAGCATTGTAAAATATGGATGTTTGCTAATGACGCAATTTTGTAAGACTGATAAGGAATGGTAGAAAAAGTATATTTTATTGCGTTCTTCTACTAAAAGAAATTTTGCACTTTTTCAAAGAATGACAAAGTTATTTAACAGAAATTGAAATAATTTGTACAGTAATTAAAAGAACAAAAAGCTGGAGAAATTAGTTTACCTACATGGAACGCATTTTTATTTACAAGTATAAATAATTCTTGAGAAATTAAGTTTACCTTGCGGAGACCATAGTTGTTGTTGCGATGCGCTGAACTCCGTTGGACTGTTAGTCATCAACGGTATAGTGTAACCACTGGCTGGTGTACCGATTGGAGTAACCATTGAACGATATATAGTACTGAAATTTGACAAAAAACAAAAGGTATTTTAGTATTCTACTTTACATTTGGAACCAAATTTTAGACATCTTGTTCCAACCATAATCAAATTCTTCAAATATCAAATATCAAATAGCTTTCGTCTGACAATACCATTACCAGTGCTTTATTTTAAGAAGCTAACATCTTAATTTAAAAGACTACCAAACGATTTTCGTAATAAACGTCTGAGTTCAATCTTCTTTCGAGTATTACTGCAAAATACCTCAACGAAAATTAAAAAAAAAAAAAAACAACATTGTTATAAAAACATTCTTTAAACTGTTCACCAAAAAGCTGGTCTTCAAGAAAAAAAAAAAAAGTCTTGAAGAAAAGGAAAGGAGACAAACAAGGAAGAGCGGCGTATGTTTACAGCGAACAATGGCAGGCGTTAACGACAGCATTTTGTGAAGCGAAGGATGTCTCCTGCGAAGAGACGTGGCTCGCGCTGAGCAAATGCGCGTGACAATGTCGGAAGCGAAAGCTCGCAGGAGGCCGGAATTACGGGAGTTGGCTACCGATGCGGGCGCGTGCCCGAATGACAAAGCTTCTCCCCCCTCGGCCACCCGACAGTCGTCGTCGCTCGCATTCTCCAAGATTTAACACAACTACTCCATTATCATTCCTATTTAACTTCAGCCATTAACCGAGCCGTCTCCACGCCGAGGCGATGCTTTATGAGGGTAAGCAGATTGTCCACATCCTTCGGAGCCACACCACTTTTCCCATTTATAATTCCCATTTCACTCTTTCCTTGTTGAGCAGGTGTTGTAAAAAAAGGAGAGTCGTCAATTAGACGCCGAACTGTCTTAAATTAACATAATCAGGTCTTAAATTAAGACACTTATGACTAACTGGTGCACGGCAGGGTCTGAAATGAAAACGCTCATGTCTTACATTACGACACTTTTGCCAAAGAAATTGCATTTCATTTGCAATTTATAGTTGCATCTATGTTTTTGCTATGCTTCTTATGAGGTATTACTATTTTTTTTTATTTTCATTTCTTTTACGTTTAAACATTCTATCAATGAAACTCAATACAACACTGATAAGTAACAATTTGATAATCAAATCGGAATTTATCTTTGACGTGCACTGTCGAAGTAACACTTTCCAAACAATAAACTGTCGTCGACTGAAAACGAACTTTAAGATCAGTTTCTTTCCACAGTGTTTACAAGTCTACCTAACAATGCTTGAATTCATCTGAATACCTCTGATTTGCGTTCTATTTTTTATTTAACTTTAAAGTATTCTAACATTTTTTATTGCCATTGACATATATCGTTTATATATAGTAAAAACAATTAAATTACTTTTCTTTTCAATTTTCAAAATAACTCTTCCTTTAGTTTCCATGTTTATTTTTCGTTTTTCTTTTTTTTTTTTTTTTTAATTTTAATAAAACAACGGAGGGACACAGTAGAAATATACGTCTTCATAACTTACGTATAAAAGAATTCTTTTTTTCTTTTTTTATGTAACGTGAAAACAAAAAGTGGAACGACAAAGAAAAGAGCGCGCATTTCGTACAAAAGAGGCAGCTAGCTTCCGTTGTTATCGTACGTGCATGAAGCGTGTTTAAAACAAGTTGAAAAGTTACTGGCCACGGCGCGTTAAAGCAAACGGGGAGCGCGCGAATTTCAACAAGAGGATGTCAATATGACCGCGGCCTTGGACAATCGTGAGGTAACCGCGAGCACGTAGCGCTCTATCGAAACGTGCGCGATCGTTCTTTTGCACATTTTCGCGAAAGAACACGTGCGCCGCGTTGTTTGAATCTACGATCGATGACGACGAAGCCGCGCCGATTAATCGATTCCGACAAAGTGCGAACTTTGTCCGTCGTTGTAAAACATTGTAATATTTCAAACATTATACGATCGAACGGCAAAACTTTGACTTTATTCCGCAATTTTAGTATTACTTGTTGGATAAAGTTAAGTAAAAACATTGGATTTCAGGAAGAAAATATTTAAGCGCTTTGAAGCACGCGCTTATTATTATTATTTATAAATAAAAAGAAACATTTTCTTCTGCAATTATTATTATTATCATTATTATTATTATTATTATATAAAGTTCATTAATATAGAAATATAATTTTCTGTTACACATATCATAAAATAAAAATAGATAAAAATAAATTATTAAATTGATATAGAACATTTTTTTGTACCCATAAATTTAATAACAATCAATATCAAATTCATCGAATTTTTCAACACAAATTAGTGTCATTAAAATGTTTGACAGGATTTAAAATATGACTTAGATTCAAAATCTGAAATCAAATCCTGTGTTTTCTTCGACGCGTCTTTAAGTTGGTCAGAAAATGAAA